>APFE030498302.1:335752-357553 GCA_000404065.3 Pinus taeda | reverse complement strand
TGTGACAAATGCCGCTTAAGTCCTTTGTTAGCATAATTGATGGACGGAATTGTTTAAGAAATACGATAAGAAAAGACAGAAAAGTTGCATGCAATAAAGTTAAGGATATATAATCAAAAGGTTGCACTTGTCCATGTGGGAGATTGTTGGATTTAGAGACGTCTAATTACAATAATTAGGTTGGACATGTGTGCATTATGATTATGATATCAAATACTGTCAGCAAGATTACGTTTATGTAATGATTAAATATGCCAAATAATGTGATTAATTAAGTTATGGCATTAAACGTATTTAAATAAGGATTTTGATACAAATACATCTAGAATAATGTTAATCAATTATAATTGTTAATGGACCGATTATAATTGATTGAAATAATAGCAGTAATAAATATGGACAGCCAAATTTCGGCTGTCCTAGGATTGGGGCTGAAATTTAGCTGTCAATTGACAGCCAAATTTCGGCTGCCCTAGGATTGGGGCTGAAATTTAGCTGTCAATTGACAGCCAAATTTCGGCTGCCATAGGATTGGGACTGCTATAAAAGGGTTGAGTCTCCAAGGGTTGCAATCACACTCAGAAAACAGTCTGCTCCATTGAAGACTTGATACTCTATCAAGGATAGCCAGAGAAAAGGATTGCAAGCTCTTGGAAGGATTCAAGAGCCAACAACTCAAGTAAGTTTCGCTGTGCATTATTTTCAATTTCTTACAAAGGAGTAGATCTTGGTTAGGGTTTAATTAGGAAAACTCATAAGTTAAATCTAACAATCCATACATTTGAAAGAACAAAAAAATTGTATATTAAAAATGGTGTGTATATATATATATATATATTAAAAAATTATAGAGAAATAGAACGCTGCAGAGCTAAACTCAAAACTTTTACAAAAATAGAACACTTGCAGTGATTAGATGGCACCGAAGGTTTCCAGTTTCCATCCGGCAGAAACACCCCCGTCAAATAACATGCCTTGGCCTACGAAATCTCTATTTATACAATCTTGCAGCTGGCTTGCATCCCAGGCATCCTCGTACAATGCAAATTGTTGATAGCTTTCGAAATCGTCCTCCAAGTGCCAGTTTTCAGGGATGGATTTAACATCCATGCTCTCCAACAAACCATCCATTGTTCTGTTTGGAGATTGACAGATTTCGTCGTTCAAGTCCAGAATGGGGTTCCGCGGAATGCCGGGCTCGCCTTGTGAAGCGTGCCAGGGATAACAGATATCATCCCCCAAGTCGGAATCTTGGGTTCGGTCTGGATCGTCCCTAGAAGCATTGTCGGTTGCCAAATTATCCCCCGAGTTGGAGATGTGATGAGAAGTAGAAGATGTCGCCGAAATCTCTTCCTCGAGGCTTTTCATGACTTCGTTTACCAGCTCCTCACTTGGAGCGCAATCATCGTCATCATCTTCTGATAACGTTTTGTCTAATTGCAGTAGATGAAGAAATCGGTCTGTTTCTTCGCTGCAGAAACGTTTCGGGTGCGCGGCATCAATGGAGTCCCCCAGAGCTTGGGGCTCACGACCGCGTTTTCTGAGCGTCTCAGACATTATCGACAGATGTCCCGGAGATTCTAACATGGAAGACAACGATTGTGAAGAGACAATAAAATGATGATACTCCAACTGCAGCGAAGAACTGGTCTTCTTGCTATTATTGTCTGAGATTGGTAGCAAAGCGATTATGAGAAAAGCGGAAAGGGGAGTTGGCTACATATAGCTAAGGCAAGGCACGGGAAGTCATATATATATAAGGAAACCCAGAGGATTCGGTGGAAGAGGGAACAGTCAGGGATGGGAGGGGGATTGGAATGATGGTCTAGAAGATTTCAGACGGCAGGCCTGGTTTTCGTCTGCCATCTCTTGCCGCTTTAAATATTGCGAAAGGCTTTGCTTCACGACAAAGGTATCCAATTTTGAATCGATCCGTTTCCAGAAAGCTCTTTGTCGATCAATCCGTTTCAACTTTCAACCAAGTTTGTTGAGAAACAATTTCCACGTCATAATGGCAGCCAGACATTTATGGCCATGATTGAACCCTGATTTATTCCGGTCCCCCGGTGCCGTGCCAGGATTTGGTTTACTATGAATGGTCAGAGTCAAAAACGCGCAGAGAAATATTATCTGTCAAGATGAATAAAGCTTAATGGGAGAAATTCAATTGATTCCTTTCAAATTTGATTAGTATTTTCTGGAAGCTGGAATTCAAGGGTTGTATTTGGGAATTTTGACCATAAAGTGTCGGGGACCGGTGCGGTACACCTACTCACTGAAAACCTATTTCTTTGTTTTTCATATTTGTGTTATATAATGCTAATCCATATTTTAAATTAGTGTGATAATCCATAAGAAAAATACGTGTAATAAGCTTTTATTTCTAAATAATTATAATTTTTGTAATATATTTTTTTATAAAATTATTATTTTTAAATATATAAACAAATTTAAATCTCTAAACTATTTTCAAAAATATTCTATTTATATAAATTTAATAACTTAAATCTATTAATTTTGATAATTTATATATATAATTTAATCTCTTTTATATTTTTACGCTTTACGACTCTACGAAGAACACTACGACGTCACAAGTTGTAATTGAGTTTCATAACCCGTTTTGCCTGGTAAATTCAAACACTAATCTGAAAAAGATAATGAGCATCTTCCACCTCATAAAAATTATATTTTACAAATAAATTGTAGACATTAGTTTTATGATAGAATTAACATGTCTAATCTATTTTGTAAATTAGGTAAAAGTTCTATGATGATAGTGGTTAACGTCTATTGAAAATCTAATAATTAAGTAGGAAAACTTTGTTCTTATGGCCAGAGGACTATATATAACTGCTATCTACACTATTTCTTGCCATAAAAATTAAACCTAAGTGGAAAAGATACAATTTACAGCCTAGAGTCGGTAGGAAAAATGCCTGTTTGGAGAATTCGGCAGCCATACAAGTTCAACCTACCCCGGATTCGGCAGCCATACAAGTTCTACCTAACCGGGAGAGTAATCACTGGAACCTACCAAGTAACGGGAGTATGGTAACCACAACCAAAAATTCAAGCGAGGCAATCCCATTGCTGGCACACTATCGAGGTCAAACAAAGCAGGAGCACATGGAATAGTTGGCCACTTCGTTATCACTGCAACAACTACCATATTAATCAGACCTACCATCTACCAATGGGCCATGACTCATGAATCATCAGCGAGATGGTATCTGGTGTTATCGGCAATGCCGCCCAGCCAAATTCAAAGAAATCGGGTAGTTTAACGACGGAGGAGTAGTTGGTAAAGTTATTGAAATTTTTGTTATATTTAGATAAAATTTCGCAAGGATTTTCGTAAATCTAAGTTTTAGTTGTCAAATTTGAAAATTTTAGTTCTTGGAGGATGGTGTTGAATCTATTTCCACTATCAAAAACAAAAATTCAAACACCTCTTTTACAAGATTTTTTGAAAAAAAAATTTGATCAGATTCTAGACACTTTTGACTATACAAACAATTCTTCCGCCTCTTTAAACAACTCACAAATAAATCATCATCTCACAATGGCAGAGCAGAAGCTGGTCCATCTGTAGGCATCGTGAGACGCAAACTTTCATCGAGATCATGTGATAGACAGCGTGGCAGCTACTTTCGAGACAAAGAGAGTCGTAAATCGGTGGGAGAGTGTATGGGTATCAACGTAAAAGCAGGTGGGAATCAAACGGTAACAGCTAATAATACCATAAATAAAATAAAAGGCCATTAAAGAATTTATCAATTCCTCCAAATCGATCAGTCCCAGAGATTCGAACCCTACACGTCCGGAAGCAAAAAGCCATAGATAAATAAAACTACCTCAACCCAAAAGCGAGATACCGGCGGCGACTACAAAACATGGAAAAATTTCGCGTCTGCATTTAAATATACGTGGATGGATATTCCGATGCCCGCGCTCATGTCGCAAATAGACTCTTTCTAATTTAGAGGTGTGACGTCAGATACTTTTAACCTTTTCTTATTTCTATCTTTAATTGGATCTTCAAATTTTAGTTTATTTCTTAGTTTTAAATTCTTACCCGAAACCAATACCAAAATGCTTATTCATTTATATTTCAATTAATAAAAAAAATTATGTAGTATTAATTTTTTTTTTTTTTAATTAATTTTTTATTATTATATTTATTAAATTTTAATTTGAATGGTTTTATTTAACTAATTTTTAAATTTTAATTTTTCTTTTTTTTAGTTAATTATTATATTTTCTCATTCATTATTTTAATTGATTTTTGTTCTCATTCATTATTATAATTAATTTTTATAGATATTATTTATTGTAAATTATTAATCTATGATAAAATTGTTATTTGTTAATAAATTTTTAATCCTCCACTCATTTTTAATTTTAATTAATTCTTTAATTTATATTTTAAAATTTATGAATTTGGTCAAATACAATTTTCAATTTATTTAGCTTAAATTACTTAAATTTCAAATTTGATTAAATATCCTTAAATCTATTTTAATATTTTTTTACAAATTTGACCTTATCAAAATTATTCTCTACATTTTACCTTAACCTATACTTAATTCTTGTTACTCTGACATATATTTAATTCTTGTTATCTTATAAATTCTGTCTTCAATACTCATTTATTCACCTGAGCTCTTTGGTGGATGATGATGGATGGAGTAACCATATGAAACCTTGGATGGATCATGAATCCATTTATAAAATATTTTGATTTTTAAATTTTATAAAATATTTTTTATTATAAAAATGTATTTTTCTTACAAAAATGAATTAAGCATTTTGAAAACCTATAAGGTTGTGTCAAATGGTGATCACCTTGATAATGAAGAACTATGTTCCATGAGATTCCAGTTTTAAACATCCTTATGAACAACCAAAAAAAACTTAAGCATTTTGAAAAACTTTTGAGATTCTTGAATTATACATATTTCACAATTCATTTAGGATTCCAACAAATCTTTAGGATGTTTTCATTGATGAGATAGAAAGTCATAGTGCACGATCATGATAATCTCCTTACTTGGAGAAACTAATCTCCTTAGTCACTTGGAGAAGCAACATAAAAAATAATTCCTTAGAGAAAATCAAACTAGATTGAGAAAGACTTTTAGCCTCCAGTGTGAATATCCGTGAATTAAATAACTCTTCTTTAGATTATAGAATTTTCAACATAAGAGAGATTTATAAAAGTAACTTCACCACATGGACAACATAGTACACTGGAATGGTTCACAAAAGTACAAAAAAATGTTTAGAAAGATGAACAAAATAAAATAGGGATTAACAATTCAACTAATTTGAATTTTTCCTTAACCACTAATGATTCCAATGAACCAACAACTTTTGAATGAAGCATAAAGAATGGAAGCATGCCATGATGGATGGATATGATTCATAATTACAAATGGAACTTGGAAACTTGTTAATTTTCCAACAAATGTTAAACCCATTGACTACAAATAGGTTTACCCTATCAAATACCAAGAAAAATAAGTAGTGAATAAGTTTAAACCAAGAGTTGTGGCTAAAGGTTTTGCTAAAAAAGAATGGATTGACTATGAAGAAACATTTTACCCAACAACAAAGTGGAAAGAAATTAGGATGGTCATATATTTAGCTACATGATATGGTTTGATGATCCATCAAATGGATGTAAAAGGTGCCTTTCTTCACAGTGATTTGAAAGAAGAATTACATATGAATCAATCCCCAATATTTGATTTGAAGGGTAGGGGCATAAAGTTTGTAAACTAATCAAAGCTTTATACGAATTGAATGAGGCACCCACAACATGGTATGCCAAAGTAGATGACTACTTAAGGCATATTCGTTTTCATCACAATGAGTTTGATGATACTTTGTATTTTAGGATGAAAGGTCAAAACTTGATTATCATTTTTGTCTATCTTGATAACTTAATCATTACAAAACATCATGAGAATTACATTAGGCAGGTGAAATGAGAACTTCAAAAGGAATTCAAAATGATAGAATTGGGCACATCTTCGTGCTTTCTTGGAATTAAAGTTTGAAAACAATGTAATCAAATCTTCTATAGCCATAGAAAGTATTCTACAAAATTGTTGAATAATTTGATATGAAAAATGTGTAAAGGCTCTCTTACTCCTATATAGCAAGACTTAAGATTTTCAAAATTTGAAGGGGGGAATTAGTGAACAATACAAGCTATAAATAGTTAATTGGAAGCCTTATCTACTTGAAATGAACTAATCTAGATTTGTGATATGCAGTCAACATGATTTCCATCTTCATGTAGGAACCTAGAGAAAGTCAATGGAATGCAACAAAAGGGCCATTAGGCACATACATGGAGCAAAGGATTTTGAGATTCTTTATATAAGAATAAAATATTTATAGTAGTTTCATATTTAAATGCAAACGTTTTAGTTGATATGACGATATAACATCAACATCAGGTTACTTAGTGAATATGGGTTCAGGAAAAGTCTCTTGGAGTTGTAAATAGTTGGAAACAATGGAAAATTCTTTAGAAAAGACAAGATACATTTCATCATGGAAGGTAAAACGTGAAATTGTCTGACTCCATAAAATTTTTCAAGATCTTGGTACTATTCATAAAACACCAACATTTTTGATTGATAATCAATCAACAATAGAAATAACAAAAAATCTAATATTTCATAAAAATGTTGTAACACCCTCCTCCCACATGTACCTAAGTAATCGACCAACCAATGTAAACATGTGATGAGAAGTTACTATCATATGATTCAGCTCCCTATGTGTCAATTAATGAAGTGGAATCGAGAGAAACATACCAGACAAATGTTGATTTGGGGTAGCATCGGATCTTCTCTAGCTATGAAATTGGTGGAGAGGCTAAAGCACATGAGATTTCGAAGACCTAGAAATCATTTTGGGAAATTCTATCCAGATGAGGAGTTATTAAAATAATTAATATTTTTAATGGGTTCCTAAGTTTAAACTTAGGAAAATAAAAATATTAATGGGTATTAATAAAGATAAGGATGAGAAGCTTCTACGAGACAAGGATTAGGTCTATTTTAATCTAATTCATTGATTAGGGACTTAATCTTGGTCGTTGATTCATCAACATGAAAAGTATAAGTGAGGGTCATTTGGGGACACACCAGCAAATACTCAGTATCCCAAGGAAAATCAATTTTTCAGAGAGAAGGAAAAATCGATTTCAGAGGGAGAGTTGCAAGGTGGAGGAAGAGGAGGTGATTAGCAGTAGTCAGGAAGCTTAGAAGAGGAAACACAGGGACTCTGAGAGACAACAGAGGGGGAGATGCAAACCATAGAGACGCAGTGGATGATGCATTGAAGGACAGAGTAGCGCAAAGGAAGTCATCAAGGGTGTCAGAAAGTCTCAAAGAAAAGTCTCAGTTGTTTTATCCCAATGTCTATGTAAAATATTTCTATAAAAGAGATTGTTGCTGAAGATTAATAAAACCTTTCTTTGCTGCACTGATTTTCCCATATTGGGTATTTCTGGCGACAATTGTCCAAAAATAATTATGTTGATGTGTTTGATTCTTATGCATGCATTTGTTTCTGTATAATTGTGTGATATGCAGTAGAATTTATTTTAATATTTACTGAAGGGATTTCATAAATAAATTATTGGAAAATAAGTAGGTAAAATAATTCAGTTGTTGTAGTAATAGAATTTTTGTTTAGAATTTTTCACATGGTATCATAGGAAAGATTTAGATTCAAGAAGGGAAAATCAATTATGGGTCAAGATCATGATGCAAAGACATCCACGTCAAGAGACTCGTGCAAATTTTCAGAATATTGTACAAGAGATATAAATTTCGATTTCTCTATGTTGGCTTCTAGATTTGTTATCGGGAAATCTAGTGTCCATTCAGAATTGCTAGTCCCACCAAGACAAGTAGCTATCATAAAAACAAGCAAACTAAAGTTACTTGTGTTTTCCTTTATGAGAAGTATATGAGACAGAAGCAGAGAGTACCAACCTCAGTCTTTCACTTGGCTCCTCGCTTATTTCCTCTCCCCTCTGACAGATCTTTGCCGCTCCTCCCTTGCTTGCCCTGCTTCAAAGAGCACCTGTAAAGTCAAAGCAGCATAATACTATCAAAGCACAGAGATATACAATCATAAACGATATAGGACCAAATATATATTGACCACAGAAACACATATATCAACTCAAACATACAAGAATGTGGAGGAAAACTCAAATAGCTTTATTGTTAGAAAGAGTAGAAGAAAGGATTCCAACCCATTGATCTGACCCAGTGTCATCCTCCCAGCATGAAAGCCCTTCTTCACCTCATCAAAAGCTTAGATCACCCAACACTATGATGTTCCACAAAGAAACCAACAACACTTCTTTACAAAATAGAAGATTCTAGCCTCTGGATCTCTAGGATGAGGGATCCATATATAGATGCTTGTAGGTGGGTGAGTCAGCTTCTGGGATTTTGATTAGTGTCCTCTCTCTGATAGTTCTTGGTTCCACTTGGAGATTCATGATCTCTTACTCATCCCTGGGTGAATTTAGAGAGGCAAGTGTCAAATGGGTAGTTTCTAGAATATTCTCTAGAATTCCACCTAGCCAATTGCCTTTGCCATTTGTTTGCTCTCACCCATCGCACCGCATAGAAGGGATTTTAGTATGCATCACACCTCCCGTGTGCATTAGGTGGGATGCATCACACTTTGACCATGGAGTAGGTGAGATGGTTAAGATTTTACTAGTTCTGAGTAGTTTTTCATGGAGAACTTCTAGGAGATGATGTAATCAACTGACCTTGCTTCTTTAGGGTATGAAACAACACTTTTAGGGACTTAGAAGCCCTTGGTTTATGGACATATGAGTTTGGGGTTGCAGTGCCCAAATATATCTATAATAGTTGCCCCCTAAAGCATGAGGTTGTAAATCTTTTGATGTTGGGTGAAATGCTTTATCATGAGGATCCGAGGTTTTTCAAACTAGAAGGTGACCTGTAATAAGATACAATACAATACATTATCTTCATAATATTTTCATGATCTAGCTGAGGCAGGCATTCCCATGCTCGGCTTTATAAATTCATTTTCATGTACATAGGACAGACAACCGTCTATGTGGCAGACTGATGATTCTGGTAGAGCCATCATCCTTTGGATTGGATGATTATCTGTGCAGCAATGATGTACATTTGACTTCTTTATTTTCCTGAATATATCACAGCCCGGATGGATGAAACTAGATCCCGGGTCTTCAAAACTTGTTCAATCTTCACCTGAAGTACAAGTCGATCCATGTGAAAAGATGTTCTAACATCGAACATGGACAGACATCGCTTGATTACCAACCAATGACGTGAGCTGTTAACAGGCGCGAGAGGAATCATTGATAATGAAAATGACCCTCAAGGTACTGCAGTACAATTCATGTGATGTGAATATATGAGTCGATGTCGAACACCACGCAAAATCTTTCGGTTGAAGGCCATTGATGTAAACCTGTCGCCGGAAGTGAGAAACTTGCCATTGAGGCATGCACACTTCAAAGTACTGAAAGGGTTGTTCCTAAGTCAACTTCTTGGATAATGAGCTGATGTCGAAAAGAAGTGACCCATCATAGGAGGGCCTTAATGAATCCCGCATCTACGACACGAAACGGAGCAAATGATTTTGCGGAGGTGAAAACAATCTGATGATACAAGGTTCAAGGTGGCAATCATGAAAGAATGAAGCATGAAGGTATTGCAGCGGATGAGACACAAGCTAGGTTGGTGAATTCTCTAAGCGACTTCTCTTGAACATATCGGCAACACTGAAATGGATTGGTAGTGTTAACCCTAAAAAAGGATGGTACGGTGGATCAATGGTGATGTGACTGGTGAACGGAATAACCAAACCTGACTCAATCATGGTGATGTGACTGGTGAACGGAATAACCAAACCTGACTCAATCATGGTGATGGAGTGAAAGTGTCATGTTCAAGAGCGACTTGCTACCAATAAAGTTTCATCAAGTTTTCTTCCCAATTTTTCCCCAGTCATTTCTGACTAGTACCTCTTTATTTTTGTCAAGCTTGAGGAGGATAACATATGCTTGTTCTATAATTTGCCCTTCGAACAAACCCGTTGCTATGTTTTAACGAGCCTAGCGACAGTGAAACTCGCTCTTGTCTGCATGGACAAGTTTGTCGCTATTGTTTTAACAAGTTTAATGACAAAGAAAACTCGGTCCTTTTCAATTTTAGAGAGTCTAAAAAGAGTCGAAAAGGAAACTCAAGTAATCGTTTTTCATAATATAATCCCTTAAGTCTAAAAAAGTATAAAATAATATGAAAGGGATGTCTTTTCGATAGTTTTAACGAGCCGAACAAGACAAGCGCTCGATATTTTTGTGTAATGATCCCTCAGGTCCAAAAAGATTAAAATCTAGAGGAGGGATAGCACTTTCAATCACTTTAATGAGCTGGAGAGGCCAATTTCTCAGTAATCTTTTCATATTCTACGAGTCAGATGAAAAGAGGCTAAAGGAGACTTGTCTTTGAGGAAAGAGTGATATTTTTGTGTAGCAGCTGGTTCTAGGTGAGGCTTCGAACTTTTCAATCATGGCAGTGTAAAGAAGATGGCTAATAGAATCCCTCGTCGTAGTTGTTCCTCAAAAGGGGTAAACAATCAAATGGAGGTGTATGAGAGGCTAAAAAGGAGTGGAGGTGATGGTAAGAACATGACCAAGGCTCAAAAGCTGATAATTATGCGATTGCAATAGCTATTTACCAAAGGTGGGTTCATTTTTTGATAAGCTTAAACTCTAGTAGAACATATGCTCATTGCTAGGTTTATTTTTTAACGAGCTTGAACTTCACATAAAACTGCTCGTTCCAGTCATATAATAAGGATGTCTGATCAGTAGATTCATTTTTTAGGGAGCTTGCCCCAGTCGCAACTTTGCTCTGTAGCCTTTCGTATGCAGGCTAGGAATGACCAACTACTTTCCTACGGGTTAAAGAAATACTAAGGTTAGGTAGGATGGCTTCTCGGTGGGAAACATCTCCTTTACTTTGTCGTTTCCATTGGTTTCGGCAAAGGTGAATGGTTGATTAGACCAATCACCTAACTTAAGCAGTTGAAGTTAGTAAAAACTACAGGGTTAGAGTTACGTTGGTCGCTTTTCACTTGCATGCAAAAAGGTTTGCATGCCCCTAGGTATAATGAAATAGAGCTTCCATTTTATAATTCAATTTGCAGACAAAACACTTCTTTGGCTCTGTCGAGAATAGACATAACTTTTGACAGAGGAATATTATTCCAGTCTAATCCCATTTTCCTAAATGGACGGGTGTGTCATACTAGTCATATTCTTACATGGAAACCTACCTTATAACTAGGGTTTTCTTGCCGAAGCATACCAGGGCGCATGCCTCCTGGGTTTCAGTCACAATCACCGAATCACTCGCGCTCATCAGGTGGACGGACTGGAGATTGATGAGACATTCCTTGCACAAAAAGATTACTTAGGGATGGCATTTGACTATTAGCTATGTGTGAGCCGGGGAATGAAAGCTGGTCTATAAATGTAGTCATGCCCAAGGAGTAGATTGTAATCTAAAGGTCCTTGGACTACCATTATGTTTAGATGAATGGTTTTCCTTCTCAAAGTTATAGGCAAACATGGAAGGATCCCTAACAGTCGACTGGTTCCTTTGTCGAAGCTTGTCAGATTTTGCATCTCAGTTAGAAGTGATGGCGAACCAAGCGCTTTCCAAGAAGTTGAGGAAAGGATATTCATAGAAGACCCTTCATCTATAATAGTACCGACCATGATCATTTTGTAAGCTTGTACTATGATTTGGAATGGTACGTTAGATGGTAGGCGAGGTCTGCCTTGTAGATTCCAATCGAAGGAAATGACTAGATTGCTTGGAGGTGGGACTGAATAAACGACCAGATAAATCTCTAACGAACTTCCTTCCTATGGTAAAGGAATGGGTAGATTTCCCCCATGTTCATTGGAGTTTGTGTTTATGAAAAGAATTTCAACAGTGTCATTCTCATTCTCTTGGGTGATGGTATCATTTGAAGGCAGATCCTTTGAAGACAAGATTGGGTCGACTACTGTCTCGACCTATTGACTTTGGCCTGGTGTGGAATCAAAGGGTTTATCTTCAATGGTAGGTGCTTCAATGACAACAAAAGCATGTCAGTCGGATCTTCAACTAGCGATGGACTTGGTAAGAGTTTCTTGTATCTAGGAGGAAGTCACTGCGGTGAAGCAGGATGGTTATCCAAGACTCTTTTAGCTTCATCTAGGAAGGGACAATGGTGGATGGAATGATCACCTTCACACAGTCTACAAGGAAATTTAGATCTTCCTTTATGTTCATTGACTTCGTTTTCACTAGTTGACGGTGTACTTTCAACATGATCATCAGAGGTTGACGACACCGACTTGTGCAAATGGGGAGACTAGTCCCTTAATATCTATGGGATACAAGGACAATGTCGATGATAGTGGTCTCCTTTGCAAATGAAAAATGGAGATTTAGGTTTGGATGGTGCAGTGTGTGGATTTTCACTAGACGGTGCTTGGTTTCCCCCTTTCGCCATTGGCTTCTTCATCTTCTTCTCCTTCCCTTTCTTCTTCTTCTTAGTTACTTGTCC
The DNA here is from genome assembly GCA_000404065.3 of Pinus taeda. NCBI lineage: Eukaryota > Viridiplantae > Streptophyta > Pinopsida > Pinales > Pinaceae > Pinus > Pinus taeda. Next base: position 344,881 of record APFE030498302.1, on the reverse strand, counting down.
CTTAGCTTTACTAGCTTCACCAAGTGAAGAGGAAGAAGGAGAGGGAGAAACAAATGAAGTAGAAGGTTGGGGGGTAACTCTAGTATCATCTGGTTGCTGATTTGATTGCTCAGGAATCACGGTGCTTTGAATGGCAGAGGTTGAGAAGAGCCATACTGGCAGACCAATTGTCAGTCCTAGAAGGGACAATGTGGCCATATGAGGTGCACCAACATCTCCCCAAGAGGAGAAAGGACTTGGATTTCCCCTTGGGGGAAATCCTTGGTTGGTGGACTCCATTTTCTCAACCTAAGATCAACGAGGGAATAGGGATGTTATTCTGATTAAAATAAATTTTATGATGCTTTGACACAACTTTCTTTTTCAATTTTTAAGAGTCGAGAAAAAGCTAAAGATGACTCTAGTCGCCTTCGATTTTTAATGAGCCTTAAGTGACAAGTGCTCAGATGGACCTTTTCTTTTAAGGAGCTCGAAAAGGAATGAAAGTGACTACTCTGGAAATCTAGACAGAGGGATTACCAAACCAATCGCAAAACTGCATAATACTTTTTACGGTATGACAATCAATCTTCACGAATGCTATGTTCAGTGCATTACAATCGATAGGGCGACAGACATGGCTTCCTACGGATGAAGGATATAGCCTATTGTGGTCTCCAAATATATACTCGACGGTACATGGGAGCACAAGTTCGTACTGTCACTTGTTGTCTCAAAGAGGAGGTATCACCTAATATATGATGAAGGCGATAGTTACTAGGCTTTACGACGCCGGAATACATCTTTAGCCTAGACTTCTAAATGTTGTACGTTAGGTTCCAAAGAATTTTTATTTTCATTGAATTTATTTTATAGTTGATCTTTCTTAAGAAGTTTTCCTTTAAGGTTCACCGCGTGATGTAGATATACAATTCCTAAATATGCAATCTATGATGATAAATAGTCATTTACTCTTCTTTTTGGAATGAAAATCCTAGCTACTAAGGAAAAAGAAATAGAAATCTTTCAACATACAACAGAGAGCACACACTAAAATGCACTGTCATAAATCAATCTCCACAAGCAGTCTAAATGCAAATGCACATGCATGTATTTGTTTTTTGCTTTCTTGATGTGTGAATGACAAAAAGAATGCTAAGTACAAATTTGAACTATCTTTTCTTTCAAAGCGATAGTACTAACAATTTTCTCTTCAAAAGACGAAAGGAAGACGAAGATGACACTTTTGGATTTCAAATTCAAAAAATGGAAGGAAGACTAAGACGATACTTTGTGATTTCGAATTCAAAAAACAAAAGGAAAACTACTTTGCGATTTCGAATTCAAAAAATGAAAGGAAGGCTAAGACAACACTTTGCGATTTTGAATTTAAAAAATGAAAGGAAGGCTAAGAGCGACACTTTCAACTTCAATTTGAAAACTGCTTTCAACACTTGAAATACTATTAATTCAAATCAAATACAAGAGTAACAGTGTAATCAATTATAAAAAAGAGTAGGATTCTTTTCTTTGACTGAAAACGACACTTGTGACACTTCCAAATCAAAAGACAATAGTTCGATTAAGCTACTTCTGTGTAAAGGAGAACTTTAAATGACGAAAAATACATAAAAACATTTATAATTCTTTGTACAATGGAGGCTGAATCATGCAAAGGAAGGGAGCTTCAACAGTGGTATACTGATCACAGACAGTAAAAATCCTGAATAACGCTGAAGAGAGTGAAGAAAAAACCAAAATCTGGAGACAGAAACAGTCTTATCTGATCATCGCACCTCTAACACAGGGATATAGGGATGCATCTCACTTACTGCACACAGGAGGTGCGATGCATCCAGATTGCTAAGAGGAGAAGGTGCGATGGTCCAGGGACGAGACTTTAACTTGGTTTTTGGTCAAAGTTTGCAGCTTAGTTCAGGGATTCAGGCTAAGCTAATGATACTCAGTAAATACAAATCATAGGGGCTGATCTAATGAGGTTACCTGAGGCACCACTAGGGCAATTATGATGTTTGCAAGTCAAATATTTAATTCATAAACTAACCCGGAGATTGACTGAAGCAGAGTTTATCTACTTTACAGTTGCATAGCAAAAGCAGTTCAAAGGCTAGCTGGCATAACTTTAGGCTCCATCTATAGTTTATAAAGTAAACAAATTAGAAACAAGCAAACAAGCTATTCGCTCCCCAGCGGAGTTTCCATTTTGTTATCGGGAAATCTAGTGTCCATTCAGAGCTGCTAGTCCCATTGAGACGGGTAGCTATCTTAGAAGCAAACAAACTAAAGTTACTTGTGTTTTCCTTTATGAGAAGTAGATGAGAGAGAAGCAGAGAGTACCAAGCTCAGTCTTTCACTTGGCTCCTTTCTTGTTTCCTCTCCCCTCTGACAGATCTTTGCCGCTCCTCCCTTTCTTGCTCCGCTTCAAAGAGCACCTGTAATGTCAAAGCAGCATAATACTATCAAAGAACAAAGATCTACAATCATAAACAATATAGGACCAGATATATATTGACCACACAAACACATATATCAACTCAAACATATAAGAATGTGGAGGAAAAGTCAAATAACTTTATTGATACAAAGAGTAGAAGAGAGGATTACAACACATTGATCTGACCCAACATCATCCTCCTAGAATGAAAGCCCTTCTTCACCTCATGAAAAGCTTAGATCACCCAACACTATGATGTTCCACAAAGAAACCAACAACACTTCTTTACAAAATACAAGATTCCAGCCTCTGGATCTCTAGGATGACAGATCCATATATAGATGTTTGCAAGTGGGTGAGTCAGCTTCTGGGATTTTGATTAGTGTCCGCTCTCTAATAGTTCTTGGTTCCACTTGGAGATTCATGACCTCTTACTCATCCCTGGGCAAATTCAGAGAGGCAAGTGTCAAATGGGTAGTTTCTAGAAGATTCTTTGGATTTCCACCTAGCCAACTGCCTCTGCCATTTGTCTGCTCTCGCCCATCACACCCCATAGAAGGGCTTTTCAGTATGCATCACACCCCCCGTGTGCATTAGGTGGCATGCATCACACTTTGACCATGGAGTAGGTGAGATGGTCCAGATTTTACTAGTTTTGAGTAATTTTTCATGGAGAAGTCTTGGGAGATGATGTAATTAGTTGACCTTACTTCTTTAGGGTATGAAACAACACTTTTAGGGACTTAGAAGCCCTTGGTTTATGGACATGTAAGTTTTTGGTTGCAGTGCCCAAATATATCTATAACAAGATTGGAAGAAGAAGTTGCTTGCGTAGTAAGCTCTTCATCATCAGGGGTATGGTTTATAGACAGTGGAGTCTCCTGGCATATGATATGAATCCAGGAATGTTTCTCAGATTATCAGGAGGAAAGAATGAATTTTCAAATCACCATGGGGAAGAAGGCAAAATGTACTCCAGTAGGGAAGGGTGCTATAGTTTTCAAACAAAAATAGGAGAGCAATTTCGAGCTATCAATGTGTTTCATGTGCCTGGACTGGGGATGAAATTACTTTTCGTATCTCAACCTCAAAGCAAGGGCTACGATGTTTTCTTCATTAAGGAGAAAGTATACGTAAAACACCTGAGTTAGAAGAAGAAGGTACAGATCAGAATCAGAAGTAATAGGTTATACAAGTTGTAGCTAGAATCACCAATGGCATTGATAGGCAGTAATGGAGACAATGATTTGAATGAACTATGGCACAAAAGGATGGGACATTTTCACCATGGGGCTCTAGGAATTCTCAGGAAAATTATAATATGAGTTCCAAATCTTAGTACAAAAGGAGATGATGTATGCAGAGGGTGTGTTGTGGTCATGTATGCCAAAGCAGCGTTTCCTAGAAATAAAAATAGGGCCAAGAGTGTTCTAGGATTGATACGCAGATATTTGCAGACTAATGTAAACAAAATCTCTTAGTGGCATCGAATACTTTGTCACCTTAATCCATGACCATTCCATGAACACTTGGATCTATTTTTTGAAAACCAAGGATGGGGTTTTCGTCGATTCAAAGAGTTCAAGGCTCTAGTGGAGAATCTGACAGGAAATAAAATAGAAGTGTTGCAGTCAGACAATGGTGGAGAGTATTTCAACAAGGAATTCATTTAGTTTTGCACTAGGGAGGGCATCAGAGGAGAGTGGACAACTCCTTACAATCTAGAGTAGAATGGAGTAGCAGAAAGAAGGAATAAGACTATTGTGGAAGCAGCTAGGGGTATGATGTATGATTAGGATATCCCAAAATTCCTGTGAGCAGAAGCATGCAGTACATCAGTCTATGTCTAGAATAGAACTCCTCATAGGGCATTGGGCAAGATTACTCCAAAGTAAATCTTCACTACGAAGACACCCTAAGTTAGTCATTTCTGGATATTTGGGAGCTTAGCATATTGTTGTATACCAGAGGAGAAGAGGAAGAAGTTAGATCAAACTGCAGAGAAAGGATAGCTTGTGGGATATAGCGAGAATGATAAGGCATATGGAATCTTTCTTCTAGGGAGAAGTATGGGAGTAGTTCGACGAGATGAAGTTCATGGAAGATAGGGCCTTCAGAAAATCTTGAGAAATGCCTTCCGAGGAGTTCTCAAAAGATGAGTTATTGGTCAAATCACTTCAACCAGTGGAAGCCAGTACTAGGAATTCTCCTTCAGAACTGGAGGAATCACATGAAGAGATAATAGATGCACCTACTGCTAGAGGAAGAACAATATGGGAACTACAACTGATTCTCTGAGATGCAAAATATTTCATTGGTGCACACAGTAATAGTGAAAAGGAGCAAAGACAGCCAGATAGATATCAGGCCTAGTAGCTCAGGTTGGGGAACCTTCCAGTTTTTAGGAGGCTGCTCAACATCAAGTTTGGATGGATGTGATGGTGGATGAATACAACTCTATAATGGTGAATGATGTCTGGGAAGTAGTGCCTAGGCCTCAGGACAGATCAGTGGTAGGTTTGAGATGGATCTACGAGATTAAATACACTATAGATGACAATATGGAAAAATTACAAAGCCAAGTTTTTGACTAAGGGGTATGCTTAGAAGGAAGGAATAAACTACGAATAGACCTTCTCCCCAGTAGCTAGGTATACATCTATTAGAACCATGATATCTCTTGCAGCATAGATGGGGTGGGAGATGCAGTAGATGGATGCCAAAACGACATTCTTGAATGGGGTTGTTATAACTCAGGTTGTCCCTAAGCTCCTGAAGGGATACGACCGAGGTAACCACAAACCAATCTTTGGATTGCAGGTTCTAGCCCACCTGCAATCAGAGAGGGCTCTCTCTGGATGATTTAGCTTTGTTGATGATGATTTTAGGCTAGTTATTGGGTTCAATGGTTTTCGTTTATGTTTGGATGGTGTTTGAATGGAAGGAACATGCTTTCAAGTAGAGAGGCATGCATAGAGTGATAAGTTTCAAACCATTGGGCATGGAGTCAAGGAGTAGAACCACAGGTAGGCTTTCTTGATCACAAGAGGAATATGGAGCAATGTAGCTGGACATGAAACAACCTTCAAGCTAAAGAGATGGATTGAAATGTAAGGAATGAGAGGCAATTAAGAATCACTCAATCAGCTTAACAGAGGGAAGGAAAATGAGCTCTATCTAGGGGCAGTTAAGAATCCCTGGATAACTATCATACATGGTGAATTAGGGCAAATATGAGCCAGGTGGAATTCATATTTATGCCTAAAACAGATGAAAAACATAAAGAAACAATAGAAATTGAGCATAGAGTGCAATTAAACAAATTCTAAGCTAATCTTTCTTTCTGTTGTTTAGATAATGATGTATGAATGGAAAAAAAGAGGTAAGAAACACTTATTGGATCATGTACCAGCACGAGAATTCCACAGTCACTCTTCAACCATTAAACACAGTACACAATTCATTCTCCAAGCTCGTAAGCAATCTTTGATTATAGAAATTATCAGATATATAGTGCGAGTCTCTGCTTAAGCAAAACATCCAACCAACAAAAAACAAACCCCTGTTATGTTGTTCAGGGCTGTCTTTATAGGTAAAATATCTAGAAGTATTTATTACAACCGACCTAAACAAGTCTGCGGGAAAAAGTTAAACTTATGCTGAAATTAAATGCAAATAAAATATCTATTGAACTGCGCCAGAGGCAATTGGATCAAAAAAAGTTAATGTAGTGTCCTTTGTGACTTGGTGCAGTGCTTTTGCAATAACTGAGCTTTGAGCTTTGGACCACTAATCTTATGTGAGTTTTAATGTGCAGTCACTGTGATGATGAGCTTTGAACGGTTCCTTAACTGCTTCTTGACTTTTAAAGATTTCTTTTAATGTTTTATTTGCCTCGAGCCCTGAGAAGATCTTCACTGATACACTTCACCGCAACACTGATACTCTTTGACATGGATTTTTGCTTCACATTTGCTTTGATACTCTTTAATGCCTGAACCGGGTCTCTCTCTTTCTTCTGATACGTTAAAACTGCAAAATCGGGCCTTTTCTGCTCTTTTTGGCGCAAAAACGGCTATGGAATCAAAAGATTCCACAATTTGGCCCATTTCCCGTAGCGATGCGCGATTAGTGCTTAGCGCTAATCGCACATCGAAAACTGCCTCAGAATTTGAATCCGAGCCTCCTAAGATGCTTTTTCACGCTTGCGCGCCCTTCTTTGGCGGGTGACATCAGCATGACGTCAGCGGTGGGTCCTGGTATGCCAGATGACATCAGCGGGGTGACATGGCAAAGTGACGTGGCAGGGTGTTAGATGGTGCGGTGCCTTATATGTTTTTTTGATGCAATAGCGATAACTGAAATGCTGCGATTTGCAATGAATTTGCAGTGAAACATGTCTTGCTGATAAATTATGTTTTAAACGACATATTTGAATAAATGGAAGCATGTGAAGAGGAAGCATTTGTGATGCGATATGCTCTTTTGATGCGATGGAAATATCGCGTCGGGGCAAGAGGAAGCAGCATGCATTTAGGGAACATGATTCTTGCAACCACCGATTGCCGACTTGTGATATTGCATCGGCTAAAAGGGGAAGGGGCATATATATGTGGCATATAGTATTGCGATATGCCGATTTGCGAAAAGGTATTGGCAGAGCGTCCATCAGGAAGGACAAAAACGAGCAACATTACCTTGAGACCTGCGACAGTGATAATCGCGTCAGAGGGGAAACCAAAGGGATCAGAAGAATGTTAAGGCAGTCGGCAAGAGTTATTGCGATCAGAAGAAGGGTATATACGCTTTTGAAGAGTATTTGAGGCCTCAGGAGGGTCCGATAACCTAAAAAAGAATAATTTCATGCTTTGGAAGGAGTCCATTGCATGGGAAGATGGTTTTAAAGGGGCAAAATGAGGGTTCTTGCTATGTTTCAGACAAACTTAGCAATTCCCAAGTGTACTTATGGTTATCTTTCAACCAAGGGGGAAGGGATAAATATATAGGGGAGTTTATTAACATAGTTTTAATAGGCGATGGGGAAATATAGACAGGGATTTACATAGTAGAGTTAGAAATTAATATGGATTGTGATAAGAAAGAGCTAAGTTTAGAGATCGTAGGCTTAAAAAGGGGAGATAGAACTTTGTAGAAGACATATGAACACTCTTTAAGTAAAGCAAATCTTCAGTAAGGGAAATGATACGAAACATGATGGATTTAAGAGATATCAAGCAGATCTTGACCTCTTTCGAGAAGTTAGTGAATGATTTGGTGAAGAAGAAGAAGGGGGAGTTAGACATGCCTCACTTGAGTCCTTCAAATGGCCACTACCCGATAATTGTGATCTGAACAGATATGACACTTGGAAACATGAAATTGATCACACATCAACATTCTACAACCTCAAAACTACCTACCCAGCCTACTCACCTAGCATTTTCTCTTCTTTTTGGTTTGGGTGCACTTGAACTAGCAAACCCATCTTTTCAACTTTTTCTTTTACTGTCTTCCTATCTATGTCTACACTTATTTCATCCAGGGCTTAGATTAGGCTATTGAGCACCCTTGCTTCTCTACCTATTTAGGAATCTGCCAAGATTAAGCTGTTTGGACAGATGGTGATTCTCTATATTCTAAAAATAGAAAATTGAAACCTAGGGAGACCAAGATTAAACTGTTTGGACCTCCCTTTAACCGAAAATTCTTCAAAATGGAATAGTACATCAAAATTGGAACAAAGCAGTGGCACTTGAACTGACACATTCTCATGGCATCCTTCTTTGGCTTCTGTTAGCAAAGATGGAACATTGCAGCATGCAAAGAATGACATATTTGGCATGTAAAAACATCAATCATGAAAGATGAGTAACTGGCTACAGCAGGAGGCTAACAGTGGCTCTACTTGGGGATGGCTTTTCTTTGTGAAAAGCCAAGAACAACATGTCAGACTGCCTTGATCTTCTGTTGTTGCTGTGGACTAGGAACACTTCTTTCTGTTAACTGTTAAATGATTGAAACTTTGGAAAAAGAAGAGCACTTACCCCCGACTGAATTACTGTGAACTTATATAGCATCTCCTGCTTTCTTCTGCGCGCTTAATGTTGTGTACAATGTTACCTGAGCACTACCCTTTGGAATAGTCTCAATACATGGATCAAAACTGAGGCATTTTGCTTTAACTCTGTCTTTGAGAAGGTTGCTGATGTATAACCAAGAATGTTCCTCCCTTTTGATGCTATTGACCAAAGTTGTGGAAGCCTGATTGCAGCATTTTTAATTGATTTCTCTATGATATACAACAGTGCTGTTATCTTGTTATGGTTCCTCTAAATGTCCAAAACTGTCCTGAGTGTCGATCTCCAATATGATTCAAACAGAGAATCAACAAGAGAACTCTCTTTTGCTGGGTGTCAGGTGATTGAAGTTTAAAATTCTGAACCCAACCTCCTTTTTACACAGTAATTTGTCACCATTGGTCACCGTCCTTGTTACCCCTGCTTTCGCACACTGGAGGACACATTTATGGACTTGTGACCAGTGACACAACTTAAAAACACTTGCATTGGATTCTCCTAAGTATGAACTTCAAAATCCCTGAAGACACCTTTCGAAGATTAGCCCTAAAAAATGCCCTTTTTCCATTAGCGCGGGTCCACAGTGTCTAACCCACACCAATGGCTCAGTTCCTCCAA
>APFE030498302.1:289685-329262 GCA_000404065.3 Pinus taeda | reverse complement strand
TTGGTCGTCACCGCTGAAGCCCAATCAAACACTGTAGGATGGAGACACTCGGTGGCCAGCAGCAAATGATTCTTGCTGGCCTCATGGGGTGCCTGTATACCTACTGCCCGGGTAATGGTAAACAAGATAATTCGCAGGACCAAGCTGGGAATCGTGTTGATATCTATTTTCCTACTGTTCACACCAAAATGTGCATCAGGACATATCCTATCCTTCACCTCCTCGATCTTCTCTGCAGAAGGTCGACTGCCTGTCAGAATAGGGCGTGCACCCCATCGTGATAAACCAGTAATAAAATAGACATCGGAAACATCCAATTCCAATGTCTGGTCCTTCAGGCGGAACACCTGATCCTCTACATCCCAAACGTCTACTATGAAGCGTAGTAGCTCAGGTTGTGCGCGAAGGTAGGAAGTATGGAAGAACTTCTTGAGCCCGCAGTCTCTCAATGCAGCCATACAATCATCATCTGCCAAAGCTAGGGCATCAACCTCGTTGTGCTCTCGTTCTTTCCATTCTAGCACCATTTTTGGCAAAAATCCTGCAAACAAAGGACAAATTTCAATCATTAGATAAATATTGAGATATAATTTGAAAGGAAATTGCAAGTTTAGCGGTCCAAATTGGCAAAAATTGAGATCGCGCCATTGGCACGACTGTTTCTAAAATAGTCACGCTAAGGACGTGACCTCTATGGAAAATTTCCGTCATTAGCGCGGTCCCGTGCCGGAAACCCACGCCAATGGCCTGGACCTAAAAATTTTAAAATCCCCTTGCAGGGACCTAAAATATGGATGAAAACTAGAAAAAATGGAATGAAAATAAAGCTTAGGATGAGGCCTCTTACCTGTTGCAGATGGTGGCTCGAACGGTGTCCTGGATCGGTCACAATCAGCAGGTGAATTTTGCACTAGAAACCCTCCAACAGTGAACTCACAAGGTAAAAAGTGAAAAGTGAATTTATTTTTTACTATTTTACTATTTATGACACTATTTTGACCTAAAAATACATCAGAAGTGATATTTTTGAGTATTTTTAGGATATTTTCATGTCGAAATGGGTTTTACGCTGTTTTTTGAATGATGACAGGGTCTGGTGCAGTTCAAACGAGCTTCTTTTTAACTTTTTAAAGCTCAGTAAAACGTGAGAAAATGTTACTTATGGTCTGCTTTCAACTCTTTTCCTGACCTTTTAAAGAGGAAAAGATCGCCGAGTTGTCCCTCTTGGCTCGTTAAACGGTTACTAAGGGGCGGTCGTTTTAAGTTCTTTTATCGACCATTAAAATATAAAAAGATTACTGGGTTTTTGTCGTTTCAAACTCGTTAATGGTTACGAAATGACGTGATTTTGATCCCTTTTCTACTTTTTCAGGTCAAAATCACTATTCATGAAAAGTACTCCTCGGTCGTAATGATCGGGCGGTTCTTTCGGGTATCATTTTACACTTTTTCGGACCCAAGAGACACATCTTTACGAAAAAGGACCTCTGGAGTTTTCTTTTTCGTGTCTTTCTCAAACTCTCTAAACATGAAAAAGACTCCGAGTTTTACCTATGTCGGACTCGTTAAACCCTGACGACATTGGACTCGTCATTATGACGAAACTTGAGCTTCTCCTCCCTAGGGCTCGTTAAAGTTTTACTAGGTTGGATTCGACCGAAGGTCGAACTTCCACCACAAGCATATGCTATCCCCATCAAGCTTGTTAAAAATAATTGGGGTACTCTCCAGAAATGGCGAGGGAAAAAGAAAATTTTGGAACTGTAATTATAGCCGTGTCGACAGTATGTTGCTCTTGAACACGACACTTTTCTGTTTTCGTGTCAGGGTGGGGATATCTCACTTCGTTTTCACTTGCCTCCGTGGGTTCGGGTGATCCTATTTGACCTCTCATTTGCTCATTGCCACGTCATCATGACGTCCGATCCATTGACGTCAAATACTACCAACTCCACTGTCGTGCCGCCGATATGTTCAAAGAGAAGTTGACCTCTGAAAGAAACCACCTCTGCCTGATAGTTCATAAATCTTAGTTCACAACATTGTCTCTTCCCGTCTCATGTCGATGATGTGGGAAACATTATGGCCCACCTTCGACGAAGATCACTTCCTGTCGACTTCAGCTCATTATCCTGGAAAGTGACCTAGAGACTCCCTTCCGGTACCTTAGAGCCTGCATGCCTCAATGGCATGTTCTTCATATTCGACGCGAGGCTTTCATCATTGGCCTCCGATCGGATGACTCTACGGGTGTTCGACATCGGCTCATCCATTCACACGCCATAGACTGTACCTATAGTACCTTGAGGACCATTGTCATTATTGGTGGTACCTCTCGCGTCTGTTAACAGCTTTCATTATTGACTGGTAATCAGACGATATCCATGCATATTCGACTTCAGCTTACATGTTCACATGCTTGGACTTGTACTTGTGTTCGGATCGAGGTGGAGCGCAAGACCCTAGATTGTGTCTGTTGTAATCCAGGCGTGATTTTGATACATGACTCTTTCACTGGATGGCTGCGACCATACCTGAGTCTATTCATCAATCCTAACTAGATGGCTGCATCCATACTACGGATCTTGATCGTTATATACTCTTTCAATGGATGGCTGCGTCCATGCCACATATATCATGTATTTGAACTATCATATTGTATCTCTCCATGCAGATTCTCAGCAGCATCTAGATATGGTCTTGTAAAGCACTTCACCTCTCTCTCTCTTTCGAGGCTCATGCTTTAGGGGGCATTTGTTACGTAGTAATTTGTCACCGTTGGTCATCGTCCTTGTTACCCCTGCTTTCGCACACTGGAGGACACATTTATGGACCTGTGACCAGTGACACAACTTAAAAACACTTGCATTGGATTCTCCTAAGTATGAACTTCAAAATCCCTGAAGACACCTTTTGAAGATTAGCCCTAAAAAATGCCCTTTTTCCATTAGCGCGGGTCCACAGTGTCTAGCGCGCGCCAATGGCTCAGTTCCTCCAAAGAGGGCGCGCCCATGGATGCTCTGTCACAAAACAAAGCCCGTGCCACCCAAAATTGGTCATGATTTTTGGCCAGTGCGCACTGAAGTATTTTTTCCTCCATTGCTCATGCAGTTCTCTAGGGAAAAATCCCATGGAAGTGGCCGAGTGTCGTCTTTTTCATCCATGACAACCCAGTCCAAAGGCTATTCTGGGACAATGCCAAATCTTCAGTAGGTGCCCGGATACAATGAATACTTCCTCCTCCTCCATCTATAAATGACTGTCACCCTGCATTGAACCAACGAAGTTTTGCAAGAGCTAAGGTGAGCTAAGATTATGCTGGATTGATAGTGAGAGCTAAGAGAGAAGTTATGCTACCGAAGTATTGAGAGAGGAAGTCACTTTGCAAGGCATGTTTAGTTGCTGACCCAGTTGGAGGAGATTTCAACGTCAGGCCTCTTTGGTTGTAATCCTTCTCTTCTTTTATTGAATAAAGAATGACTATCATTATGGTTCCACTCACATATTCTTCTGATGATATTTGAGTTATATCTTGCTTGACTGATATATAATTGCATGTACTGGATTTTACGCTTGTGTTGGATTGTTCTTTATTTGTGCAGGTGTCCATACGTGGAGCGTAAGGATAGTGACCGGCCAAAGCTAAAGGATGGGAGCGGCGTTTCTTCCACAACAAATAGCGTTGGATTCCAGGTAGATCTTTTTGATCGATCTTTAAATTATGCAATTAGGGACTTGCGTGTAGCGTGTGTGATTGTTGCTAGACCCGTGTCGGGCTAGTGGGATCGCCTCTGTCCGCAAAGGGGATTTACCAGCTCAACACTCCTTCCAACATGAATCGCTATAAAATACGGCGCTATCCCTTAATCCCTTGAGTGCTTTCAAATATATCTCCATTGGTCCTGAGCATCCTTCTATATTTTTATTGCTCCTTTCACTCAATATTTTGCTGTACCTTATGCTGAAACCAATGCGAAAGACAAAGCCTTTTGAAATGGATGATTTTCATGGGTTTTTCCTTATAAAGTTTGTTGCGCTGTTTCTCCTGAGAATGATGCCGTGACTGATCATTGAAATAGAGGACTGCCTTTGCTCTCTCTCCATATCTTTGCTGCTCGGTTCCAAGCAATTGGATTGCTTATACAAGCATAAAAAGGACAGCGCTGACATATATAAAAACATCAATATACAAATATATACATAGGGGAATTGTATCCCTTTAAAAGGGATCTCGATAATGTTTCAACATTCGGCCATTTACAGGGCCCTCTTCAGATGTGCTGCCATCTACAGTTTTGAGAAAATATGTGTTGTTGCCTTGCACAACGCTGATCATGAATGGACCTTTCCAAAGAAAATCAAACTTTGCATGTTTGCCCTTGTCTTCTCTTCATGAATCCCACCTTAGAACTTTGTTGCCAACACATAAATCCTCAGCCTTGGCTCTTTTATCAAACATATTTTTGAGCTTCTCTTGCAGAATTTGAGCTCTGTTATACACCTGCTCTCTGGTTTGTTGAAGGTGAATGGTCTGATTAATTCTTCTTTGGATGTCATTTGGTTCAGCTTGAGTCTCCTGTAACAGTTTGATAGTAGGAATGCCCAAAGATGAAGGAAATCTGGCTTCCATGCCATATACTAGCTCATAAGGGCTCATCCCAATGGATTTCTTGGTTGAAAGTCTGTCTGCCCACAGGGCATTTGTGAGCTTCCTATGCCAATTCTTTTTGTTTTCTTCTAGTACTTTCTTAATGATGTTGATGAGGCTTTTGTTGGATGACTCGGCCAAGCCATTGCCTTGAGGATAATAAGATGAAGAGTGGCCCAAGGTAATGTGAAATTTATGGCAGAAATTGATCATCTTTTTGGATTTGAAGGCAGAAGCATTGTCAGTGATGATTTTCTCAGGGTAGCCGAATCTAGAAAGGATATTGTCTTCAAGGAATCGGATAATAGTGGATTCATTGGCTTGCCTACATGGGATGGCTTCAATCCACTTGGTGAAATAATCAGTGGCTGTTAAAATCCACTTATGCTGGCCTAAAGAAGAGGGATGGATTTCCCCTATGAATTCAAGACCCCATTGTTGAAAAGGCTGTTCAATTGAAATGGGCTTAAGGGGCAGAGGGAGCAGTTTTCTTTTTCCTTCAAAGATTTGGCATTTGTGACATGAGACAACAAATTTTTTTACATCTGCAAATAGAGAGGGCCAATCATAACCAACCCTTAAAATCTTGTCAGCAGTGGACTTCCAATATAGATTCCCTCCATAGTCCCCTGCATGGAACTCTTTCATGATGCTGTTGGTTTCATTTATGGTTAAATAGTTTAGCAGTATTCCTTCATGATTTTTCCAAAACAGAGCACCATCTAAGACACAGAACTTTAGAGCTTTCATCTTCAAAAATATTTTCTTAGTTCTGGACAATCCTGGGGGAGCACACATGTTTAAAAATACATAGCAAATATCGGCATACCATGGGGATTGTAAAAAGGTTTCACTGATCTGTGGAGTCGCCAGCTCCTGTTCATTGTCCAGCTGGTGGATGTCTAAGGCCTGAAGATTTGTTTCGAACATTAGCTTGGCTAAACCTTGTCCCTTTATCAGCTTTGTGGGTTTTATCTCAATGTCATATTCAAGAATACTGGCAATCCATTTTCCTCTTTTGCCTTCTAGTCCCTCTTGAGTTAATATGTCTTTTACAACAATGTTTGGGAGATAGGCAATCACATGTGAATACAAAATATAAACTCTGAAGTCTTTGATGGTTTTGACAAGGGCATAGGCCTGTTTTTCCATGATTTGGTATTTCAAAGGTGCATCTCTTAAGGCTCGGCTGAAAAATGCAATAGGCTTTTCATTTCCTTGATCATCCTTTTGCAGAAGGATAGTAGCTATCATGTGCTCTGAAGCAAAGGAAAATATGATAAAATCCTTGTCAAATTGTGGACTTGTGAGTACGGGCATTTGAGTCAAGGTGACTTTGATACTCTCAAAAGCCTGCTTGGTTTCCAGAGACCATCTTACCTTGGCATCCTTTTTTAACATGTTACTCAACAGTCTTATCATTTCTGCTAAGTTTGGGATAAATCTCCTTAGGAAATTGATCTTTCCAAGGAATGCTTGTAACTCTTTTATGTTTCTTGGGTATGGAATTTGAAGGATTGCTTGAATTCTTTCTGGATCAATTCTGATACCATCTTTTGAGATGATGTGGCTTAGCAACTTACCTTCCTCAAGGCCAAACAAGGACTTTTTGGGGTTCAAGGAAATGCCATGTTTCCTGCATGTCATGAAGATCTGCCTTAAGTGCTTGAGGTGTTCTTGATCAGATTTGGAGAAAGGGGTTAAGTCATCAAGATAGACAATAAGGAATTCATGGATTTCTTTGGCAAATTCAATATCCATTGCCCTTTGAAAGGTGGCACCAGCGTTCTTTAGCCCGAAAGGCATTTTAACATACTTAAATGTTCCCCAGGGTGTGGTAAAGGTTGTCTTGTCTTGGTCATCTGGGGGAACAAGTATTTGATTGAAACCTGAAAATCCATCTAGTAAAGAGATTCTAGAGGAACCCACTACTCTTTGTAGGATGTGGCCATTTTAAGGCAAAGGGTAGTGGTCTTTTAAAGAGACTTGGTTTAAGTTTCTTAGGTCTACACACAGTCTGATCTCACCTAATTTTTTTCTTGTGGGAACCAGATTGGATACCCATTCAGAAAATCTGATGGGTGCTATAATACCTGCTTCAAACATTCTTTTCACTTCCTTCTTAATGAGGGGAAGAAGCATAGGGTTTATTGTTCTAAGTTTTTGCTTGAATGGTTTTTGATTTGGTTTTAAGGGAATGGTATGTTGAATCACTGAGGTGTCATAGGACTTCAAGTCCTCATAACTCTACACAAATACATCTTGGAACTCTTTGAAAAAATCCACATACTTTGGTTTTTTATGAGGGGGCAGATTTTTGTACAATTTAATCAATTTGGGCTTTTCTTCTGTCCCTATGTTGTGTTCTTCTATAGCAGCATCTAAAGGCTCTATTTTTGGCTTTTTGGGCACATCATTGTCATCAAACATGTCTTCTAATGGAGTAAGGCCAGTAGGCAAAAAACTATTCTTTAAATCAATGAACTCAGCCTCTGCTTTGGTTGTTTCCTCCAAATGCATTTGTTTAAGCTGTTCTATGTTTGTATTGTCAAAAACAGTTGGGTTCAGGATTTGTTTTGTTGTTGCAACAGTTACAACCTGCTAATTTTCATTTGTTTGTTGTTGGGAATTGTTCATGGCCTCCATGTCAATGTTTAAATTTGAAAACTTGCCCTCAAGAGTGAGGAAATTGTTAATGTGGGCATCATTTTCAAATACTTGTGAATCTCTAATATTGTTAGGAACAACGGGCCTATGTTTTATCTCAGCAGTGAAGTGGTGATTTGGCTCAAAGGGAAGCTTGCGCGTGCTAGCAAAAGTGGCTAGGCTGTGTGTATGTATGTTATGGTTTCTAGAAATCTTGGCAAGCTCAGATTCAACGAAGGTATTAAGTATATCTATTGCGACAGTCTTATAGACCCTCATTCTATTGTCATTGACAAAGTTACCTTTCATTTGTTGGATGATTAAATCGGAGTCACCTAGAATGGACACTTTTGTAGCTTCTAGGACTTTGAGCAATTTTAGGCCTAAGAGGAGAGCTTCATACTCTGCCATGTTGTTGGTACATCTGAAATTTAGTCTGTAGGCATGGCCTTCTGCATGATTTTCATGTGTATTGTGAATCCATACACCTTCCCCTGCTCCTAACATGTTGACAGAACCATCAAACTCTAAATACCATGTAATTTTCTGTTATTGGTTTGTATCAAGAGTTTCAGTTATTTTAGGATTGGGCAGATCTAGAATTTCTGTTTGAGGAGGTTCTTCTGGTTTACTGACTTCCTTGACTGTTGTGACTATTTCATGGGCATGGGCAACCGATTCTTCATTTATGCGTGTCTCTAGCTCTGAAGCTAAAGGCTTTCATTAGTTGGAGGATTGGTGTCTTCATTAAAAAGGATAAATGAATCCATATCAGAATGGATTGAATAAATTGGAAAATTTTGGGGTTTCTCCTCACTGCTTACCACATACTTCATCAGTGTTTCTCTGTACAGTCTCTTTGGTTGTCCAAAGACAGAAATAGTGGCATAAGAGAGGTCGAGTTGGAGGGATCCTTGGAGTTTTTCTCCCCATGATCTTGATAGGAGCATGCCGTATTTGGTTGGAATGTCAGCAACTACTACGTCATTTAGGATTGCCTTGTTGGGGAAAATTGGACTAAAGACACACAAAGGTCTTTGATTAAGCCTAAGCATTTGACTTGACTTGAGTCAAGGAGTTAGATCCTTGTAGGGTCTTGTGACATCAAGGTTTAGCTTTTCCATTACAGCTTTGGGCATAAGATTGTGTGAGGCACCTGAGTCAAACATAGCATTGTGCAAGATTTTGTCATGTATGTGCAGACTGACATAAAAGGGTGGAACATATCCATATGTTGTTTTTCCATTAACTTCTGGACCAAACAGCAGCTCAGGGGTATCATCTAAAACATTTACATCGTATATGACCTCTGGTAGTTGAAGTGACCTTTGAATTTGTTGCCTATACACATCATGTTTAGCAAGTTCTAAGAGGGGAATGGATATTTTAAGTTTTCCAATATCTGCTTCTAAATTGAATGGTTTTTCTAATGGAATCTTTGTGTTAATAGTAGCAGATTTCTCCTTTTCAAGAATACTCTCTGTGTTTTCCTTTGGATTGTCTATGTTATGGTGAATGACAGTTTGTGGTATTTCTGTCTTGGGAAGGGTTTTTAGAGTGCTGTTCAAATTTTCTTTTGAGGAAGAAGGAGGTAGAGGCTGATTAGTATGAGGCTGTATGTCTGATATGTCCTCTACAGTCACTTGATGTGGGTTTGGGACAACAATATTAGCTGGTTCTTTTATGACAACCTTGCCTTTAATCTCATTTGGCTGTTTACTGTCCTTTGCTTTGTTTGGTGCAGGGACTTCAATGGTTCTTGTTCTTAGTTTATATTGTTTGTGGACCTCATATACAGTAGAATCATAACCTTGTTTAAAATCAAAAGACTCTGCCGTCTTGGTCTGAAATTGTTTCACATCAGGGTAGTCTTGCTCTTCTTGAGTGAGAAAGATTTGTTGCTCATTTTTCGAATCTATCAAGTTCATGTGAGTCTCTTCTGTGGGCTCACTAGATGTGGATGCCTCTGCGTAGTTTTCTTGGAAAGGGGGCCTAATATCATGGTCGGGACTAGCCCTTCCAACATTTGTGGTTTGATTTTTCCTGAAGTTTGGATTCCTTATGGTGTTGGGCTGTTGTCCTTCCCATGATGATTTCCTCTCAACACTCTCTACTCTCTCTCCCATCCTATGCATGCCATTGATAATAATGTCTAACTTCTGGTCTAAGGCTGAGGGTTCTTCCTTAAAGGTAGTTCTTCTCTCGGTTCTAGCTCTGTTTCTTTTGGCAATTAGGTTTGCCTCCACACTAACAGCAACATTTTTCATTTCTACAAGACTCTGAGGGGATCTTTCCCTTAAATGATAAGCCATTTTAGCATCAAAACCATCAGGGAATTTGTACAAAGCAAGATCAGGTGGAGGTCTTAAGTTCTGTGGTATTGCATTGTAGACATTATTGAACCTTGCACAGTAGTCCAAAACAGTTTCCTGAGGACCTCTTTTGATAGTGTCATACTCAGATAATATGTGCAAGGGGTCTTTCTTCTTCTCCCATCTGTTGATAAACGACTGATATAAGGCTTCTGGGTCTCCTATGGTATTGGTTGGGAGTGCTCTAAACCAAGTCCTGACATCACCGGTCAAACTTTGGACAAAAATTTTCATTCTCACACTATCATCATCAATCTCTTAACTCTCAAAGTAATCCTGCATTTTCTTTGTATGCTGAAGGGCTGTGCAGGAATTTGTACCATCAAAATAGGTAATTTTAGTCTGGTAATCTTGAGGCATAGCCCCGGGATTCGCAGGCAGCTGTAAAGGTGCATATCTATTAGCCATATTAATAGGGATAAGTGGAACAACTGGGGCAACTGGGATATTTGGAGTAGTAGTGGTGGTATGCGCAGTGGATGGAGGTGTGGAAACAGGGTTTGTAGAAGTGGATGATGAACAAGGGGAAGTAGGGTTTGAGCGAAACAAAACTTTAACAGGGGTTGCAAAATGGCTACGTTGAACTGTTTCAGGACTGGAAGCAGTCAAACCTTCTTGTTGCTCTTGTTTTCTAAGGATCTTAGGAATTATATTGGGGTTTTCAAAAATAGCTGGGGGATTTGGATCTGGATTTGATCTTGTGTAACGTGAATGCTTCTTGGGAGCCAGCTGTTGTGTGTGGAGCATGATTGTTCAGAGGTCTTTGTTTCAGCGGGATGTATACCCCAGGAAGTTTTGTACACCCCTCCACACGGGGGGTGCGGGGGGGACTTGTCCCCCCCAGCGGGGGGTCCGGGGGGGCCCATCCCCCCCGACTGGGGGGTCCGGGAGCCAGCGGTCCCCCGGCGGGGGCTCGGGGGCAGCGCCCCCGAAGCTAAAAACAGATGTAAATTTGCCTTGTAAAAGTATAGTAATTTCTAGTCAATCTGAGCCGTTCATTAGGCGGATGATCTGACGGTAGAACTTATGTTTTGTTTAGGGTTTTTTGCCCTAGAAGGCAACCCCTCTCTTTGTATGAGGGCATTGTATTTGAGGCGGCGATATAGATGTGTATTCTGTGTGTGTGTGAGCGAGAAACAGAGAGGTGAGACTGTGAGAGAAAACAGAGGATATTACAGCGGCTTTGCTGTAGGTTGTGTCTCTTCATTTTGCTGGATAATAGAAAGGAAGGACTGGCTGTTCGAGGTGGACGTAGCCCAAACTGGGTGAACCACGTATATCTGTGTCTCTCTTGTTTTGTGCGTTTTCTGTGTTTATATTTCTGCAATATTTTATGTGTTCCATTGCTCCGTAATATATAATTTTTCTAACAAAAACACCGAAATGACAATGGAACAACAAGCTGTGCATATTGGGAAATATCAATACCATTAAACTTGCTATTCCCGAGTTTTGATGGAGTCATAGTACCTCCAAATAAGGAGTTGACACGTATGCCAGTGTATTATGGAGGTCACCCGCACCCCCCTGAAATGTGATAGGTCGTCCTCGACCAGAAAATAAAGGAGCAGCATGTTGGACTACAGTCAAACAGTAAAATAAAGGAACGACTTATATATCCATGACATGATTACAAAAAGTAGTGGATTACTGAAATCGAGGCTTATGATGGAAATCACGAATAGATATGGAAATGCTATGAAATGATGCGAAAAATAGAGGAGAGGACAACTGACATAAGTGAAAGTGCTTGTGCGGTCATTATCCACTTTAACCATTATGATTGATTTATAAACAATTTTTCATGTGTAAGAGGTTCGAAATGGTTATATAACATAATCTCATTTGAAATCAAGATAAAGATATAAGGAAAGGGTTTATAATGACTGCTATTCCTTCGGAAAGAACGATAGAAAGAAAAAAATGAGAAGGAGGGCTGTTCCTTTAAAAAGAATGAAAAAACAATCTGGCAGAAGTGTTGTTCCTTCGGAAAGGAACGACAAAACAATCTGGTAGAAGTGTTGTTGCTTCGGAGAGGAATGACAAAATGTAGAATTGTTGTTCCTTCGGAAAGGAACAACAAAATGTGAAAGTGTTGTTCCTTCGGAAAGCAACAGCAAAAATGCGGAAATGTTGTTCCTTCGGAAAGGAATAGCAAAATGTAAAAGTGTTGTTCCTTTAGAAAGGAACAATAGAAATGCAGAAATGTTGTTCCTTCAGACAGGAACAACA
This sequence comes from Pinus taeda, assembly GCA_000404065.3. Taxonomy (NCBI): domain Eukaryota; kingdom Viridiplantae; phylum Streptophyta; class Pinopsida; order Pinales; family Pinaceae; genus Pinus; species Pinus taeda. The sequence continues at coordinate 317,364 of APFE030498302.1, read as the reverse complement.
AAAAACAAAAGTGCTGTTCCTTCGGAAAGGAACAACAAAAATGCAGAAATGCTGTTCCTTCAGAAAGGAACAACAAAAAATGAAAGTGCTATTCCTTTGGAAAGGAACAACAAAAATGCAAAAATGTTGTTCCTTCAGAAAGGAATAACAAAATGTGAAAGTGCTATTCCTTCAAAAATGAAAAACAAAAATGTGGAAACGCTGTTCCTTTTGAAAAGAACAACAAAAATGCGAAAGTCTTATTCCTTCGGAAAGGAACAACAAAAATGCGGAAATGTTGTTCCTTCAGAAAGGAACAACAAAAACGAAAGTGTTGTTCCTTCGGAAAGGAACAACAAAAATGCGGAAGTGCTGTTAAAAAATGAAAGTGTTGTTCCTTCAAAAAGGAACAACAAAAATGCAGAAATGTTGTTCCTTCGGAAAGGAACAGCAAAATGCGGAAATGTTGTTCCTTTCCGAAGGAACAACAAAATGCAGAAATTCTGTTCCTTTGGAAAGGAACAACAAAATGCGAAAGTGCTGTTCCTTTGGAAAGGAACAACAAAAATGAGGAAATGCTATTCCTTCGGAAAGGAACAGCAAAATGCGAAAGTGTTGTTCCTTCGGAAAGGAACAACAAAAAAAAACAAAAAGAATGCAGAAATGCAAAAATTTGTACAGAAAGTAGTTTATACAAGCAAAAAATAAAAACTTATGTACAAAATTTAAGAACAATAGAATTATTTAGTGGACCAATGCCGAGGAAGGATTATTTTCCTCAACAAGAATCTACATATCAGAATCTTCCCAGAGTTGCTAGTAAAAGGATTCCTGAGTAAGCGATTTATGGTACCGTCGCACTCGGTGGCCATTTGCTTTAAATGTATGTCTAGATCCTTCAACAATAGTCAAAGTAATGGTGCCATTGTCATGCACTTTCTATATTTCATATGGTCCAAGCCACCGAGTCTGAAGTTTTCCCGGAAAATCTTGAAACCTGGAGTCATATAGGAGTGCCCAATCTCCTTCGTGGAAGATTTTCTTTTTGATCAGGGCATCGTGCCATTTTCCTCTCTGCTATTGAATTAATGTAGTGTGTTGAAGAGCCGAGAGTCTAATTTCATCTAGCTCGTTAATTTGTTGTAGTCTGTTAGTCTGGGCCTCATTTAAATTCATACCGTTCTCCTGTGTTGTTTTTAATGTTTGTATTTCAATCTCTATTAGAAAGATGGGTTCTTTTCCAAATACTAATTGATATGGTGAATAACCGATGGTGTTTCTCCATGTTGTTCGGTATGCCCACAAGGCTTCGGGCAATCTTGAAGCCCAATCACGCTAGTGTGATGCAACATTTTTTGTCAATTTTGCCTCTATCACCTTATTCGTGTTCTCTACTTAGCCATTGGCTTGTGGGTTATACAGAGTGGTAATTTTGTGCTGAATGTGATAATTTTTTAATGTTGCAGTGATTTTATTACCTACAAACTGCGGTCCTCCGTCCATGATTATGTCCCTTGGGAGGCCATATCGCACAAATATTTGGAACAAGAAATGAATCACAGAGTCCTCTGTAGCTCTTGGAAGTGCCTTTGCTTCAACCCATTTGGTAACATACTTTGTTGCTACTAGAATATATGTTTTCTGATTTGATGATGGGTTGATCGGACCAACAAAATCAAGTGCCCAACGCTCAAATGGTTCGATTACTAACTGTGGGTTTAAAGGTATTTCATCAGACTGTCTAGGGAATCCTGCTCTTTGGCAACTGTCACAGGCTTGAACAAATTTCTTAGCGTCTTTAAAGATTGTGGGCCAGTAGTAACCTGTTTGCAAAACCTTGTGACTAGTCCTACGATCTACGAAATGTGCGCCACAGGGTCCGTCATGACAAGCTTTCAGAATGTCAAATATTTCGTCTTTGAGGATGCATCTTCTGATGTGCATATCTACCCTTGTATGAAATAGGTAGCCCCCAATCTGAGAAAATCATGTACTACATTGCACAATCTGTTTTCATTGATTGGGGGTTAGATGCTTTGATAATTTTCCTACTGCTAAATAATTTGCAACATCAGCATACCAGGTTGTCTTGACAGTAACAGTAAACAAATGCTCATCTGGGAATTGATCTTCGACTGCTACTGCATCCACTCGCTTCAGCATTCGTGAGAGAAAGTCAGCTACAGGATTCTCTTTCGCAGGTCGATCTTTTATTGTGATGTCAAATTCCTGCAATAAAATCAACCATCTTGTTAGTCTACCATTTGTAACAGGTTTATTTGCTAAGTATTTTATGGCAGAGTGATTTGTATATAAAACAATAGGATATCTAGTGATATAATACCTAAATTTATTTACAGCATGTATTACAGCTAAAAACTCTTTTTCAGTTACGATATAGTTTAGCTCAGCAGGAGACAAATTCTTGCTAACATAATAGATTGCATATGGTTTTTTGTCTTCTTCTTGCCCAAGGACTGCTCCAATAGCTGTGTCTGAAGGATCCGATGAAATTTGAAATGGCAGCTCCCAATTTGGGCCTCTGAGCACTGGGGCTGTTGACACAAGCTTTTTAAGATCCTCAAAAGAACGGTCGCATTTATCTGTCCAAATAAAATCAACATTCCTTGTCAGTGCGTATAGAGGTGTAGCTATTTGAGAAAAATGCTCTATGAATCTCCTATAATAACCAGAAAATCCTAGAAAATTGCATAACTTTGTCTGTGTGGTAGGAGTAGGTATTAACAAAATTATTTGAATTTTGGCCGAATCTACCTGTATTCCAGCTGTTGAGATATAATGACCTAGGATGAGCCCTTCGGTCATCATCATATAGCACTTTTCATGGCTCAAGCAGAGCCTGGTGGCAATACATCGTTGCAACACCTTTTCCAATGTGTCTAGTGCTAGCTCAAAATCATCTTCATATGGTTTGAAGTCATCCATATATACTTCGAGCCCTTCATTTATTAAATCTGAAAAGATGCTGAGGATGGCCCTCTGAAATGTGGCAGGGGCATTGCATAGGCCAAAGGGTAGGACTCTATAAGCAAATGTTCCCCAAGGACAGGTAAAAGTAGTTTTGTCCTAGTCTTCAGGGGCAATATCAATCTAATTATATCCACTGAAGCCATCCAAGAAAGAAAATAATTTCTTTCCTTCTAATGTGTCTAATACTTTATCAATTAATGGAAGGGGAAAGTGGTCTTTTTGGGTTGCTTTGTTTAATTCTCTGTAATCTAAACAAATCCTCCATTTTCCATTCTTCTTTGGCACCACTATTAGTGGAGAGACCCACTTGCTATCAGAGATTGGATAAATAAAGTTTACATCCATTTTTTTTTGTAATTCAGCTTTCATAATATCTTTCAGGTGAGGTTTGAGTCTCTGTTGGGGTTGGCGAATGGGTCTAACATCCTTTTCTATGTAAATTTGGTGCGTACATAGTTGGGGATCAATTCACTTCAGGTCTGGATAATCCCATGCAAAAGCTTCCTTCTATTTTCTCAGTAGTTGGACCAACTTTTCTTCTTGTTCAGGAGTCAGGTTGTTGTTGATGTTCAAGGTTTTTCCTGGCTCAATCACTATAGCTTTGCTGTTTGAAATAGAGGTAGTGGGTATTAATTGATCATGAGTGTCTTTGAGGGGATCTTACTCTAGTTCATTTTCAAATGCTGCCTCTATCATGTGACATTGTACATGGGATCTGGATTTGGATTGGTTAATGAAGTTGTTAATAACGTCATCCTCTGTTTGGTCTTTAAAATTAAGGGCATCTTCTATGGTTAATGGGGACCTAATGTTTTCTGTGAAGTATGATACAGGTTGTTTGTTAGTTTTCATTATTGTTAAACTTGGCTCGGATGGAGGGTATAGAGCTAGATTCTTGATATTACTCCCTTTAGTTATAGTCATACTGCCTTATCGACAGCCAATGTAAGCATCAGTAGTTGCAAGGCAAGGTCTACCTAAGATTAAATGGTGTCCATCGAGTCGGTTTTTGGGGCTGATTATCAGAAAGTCGGCAGGGTATTCCCAGGAATCTACAAATACCATTACATTGTGTAGTGTACCTTCTGGCCTAACTACCGATCGGTCAGCCAGTTCCAATAAGGTGGAGGTTGGTTTCACTAATGTAATGCCAAGTTTTTGACAAGTGGTGGTTGTTAAAATATTAATTGCAGCCCCTAAATCAACTACGACATTTGAAAAGATTTGTCCATTGATTTGCACCGTCACTATAGGATTCCATGGGTCTTCATATTTGACAGGTGCTTCTCTTCCTGATAACAGATCAGATAGGGTGCCAACTACTTGGACAGTTGGGTTAGTTGTTATTCTCCTCTTTGGCTTTCTTATACATAACTCTTTGATGGTTTTTGCATTTATTGGGATATCTTGGATAGCTTGGAGGAGTGGGATTTTTATACACAAATTTCTTAGTTCACTTAGAAGATCAAACTCAGGATGTTCTATAGGGCGTGGTATGATTAATCATTCTGGGAATGGGGGAAAAGATGTGGTTGCTTGGTTGTGAGTTTGTTGTTTGACCACATCCTCTTCTTGTAGTGGTTGTTCTGTGGGTAACTGATTTTCAACTTGAAATTTTTTATCTCTCTCAGTTTCTATTATGTGCCTAGACCTTAATTGAAGGTCGTTGCACTCCCTTACGTCGGTTTCTAGTTCTGGTGTTTCGATTATTTTAATAGATTGAACCGGTCTATTATTTGGGTTTGGGTTGGGTTGGGCTAGGAGTTGCGGTCTTAAGTTGGATTGGGGATTTTGTTGTAGTGTATATGGCGCTGACAGTGTGGGTTGAGGGAGAGGGATGGTTCCAACTGGCTTATTCATTGGTCTTTGCTAGTTTGACTGCCAGGCTTGACTCTGCGAAGTGGGAGGGGACCATTGTGTTGGATATGCATTGTTTTTCCAATATGGTGGAGAGTAGGGAAAGTTTGGCCAATTAGTTTGGCTTGTTTGATTTGGCCATGGTGATGAAGGAAATAGTTGTTGTGACCAGTTTGGAAAGGGTGGCTAATTTTGCCACATTGTATTATATTTCTGAGCATGATATTGCGGAGGTTGGAAAGAAGACGATGGATCGGAGGGCATACCTGGTTGTCGTGGCTGCCATTGACAACATTGATTGAGTGGGTACACTAGTTCTAATTCTTCCTCCGCTTCTTTGTACATTGCTTTCAAACCTGGGAGTGAGGGGCAATTCTCTATGGAGTGATCTTTTGTACAAATAGTGCAGACTTGAACTGCATCCAATGGGCACTCTTTATGGATGTGTTTCTTTCTACATCTAGGGCAAAATATTGCCAGGTTTTGCTCTGCTTCTACTTGTTTCTGTTTAGCTGGCATATTATCGAGCTGCGTTGTTAGAGTCCCCAATATATCAGTTTTGAAATTCTCCTGTAAATTCAGGATTTCTACGTGGGTTACTCCTCCACTGAGGATCTTATTGTTCCTTATGAGCATGTCACGTTTCGCTGGTTTTAGCCTTGTACTGCCTCTCGGACTCCTGATACACAAATCAATAATGTCAGCAAAATTTTCTTGATAGATGTCACCTTTTCCCATAATATTTAGTGTTTCAACCCATTGTTCCTTCATCCCTTTAATTAATGTCGTCTTTAATACATTTTCAGGTAAGGGTAATGATGAATAAGGAGATCTCTGAAGATTATATTGAAAACATTCAACATACACTTCTAATGTCTCATTAGGTCTGACTACCATCTGAAATATTTCATCTTTTAATTCTCTAGACCTACAATTGTCCTGATATTTCTTTAGAAAAGCACCTTTCATCTGATCCCAGTTGTTTATAACACCTACAACTAACCCCATAAACCATTGTAAATCTGCTCCTTTTAATGTGGAGGGAAATAATTTTAGCTTTTGGGGATCGGTGGTATAGTCATACCCCGGGCATAGTACATTGAATTAAAATAAAAATGTGTCTGGATCTTCCGATGTTAGGCCATGGAATGTAGGAATATGCTGGAGAGGAATGGCCTTCATAGGTGCATTAACTACAATATCTACAATGGGATATTGCAATGTGGAGGTTTGAGGTGTTTGCTGGTTCTGGGCCATTTGGTCAAATATGTGCCAATATCCTTCTAGGATTTCTAGGGGGGTATTTCTAGGTTGGCTAGAAGGAGCAGGAATGGCCTTGATAGCACTTCCTTTGTCTCAGATGATGAGAGTTCCTTGCTAAACTAATATCTGGGGGGATCTTAGCTTTTCAGGTTCTTCAGCTTTGTTCAGGATGATTTTGACAGCAATTCCCTTATCTGGGCTGCTTAGTGGCTGAATTATTCCAAGAGGAAATCTTGGTTCTTCGGTTTCCCCTGTTTCTCCTCCTCCTTCACAGAGGTTACTAAGGTTCCCTTATTGTAATGATTTTGGGTTAGAATTCTCAATTTCTTGAAAATTTTTTTCCTCTGTTTGGCATTGCATCTCATTAAAGGCTACAGATGGTGATTCTGTGGCCCGAGGGGAACTAGTAGGTTGTCTAGAAGCAAATTTTCTAGGGTCTACTGACGGCTGAGATTTTGCTTTTTTAAGGATATCATCTATAAAGGTCAATTAGCGAAGGGTCACTGGTCCCTTAGCTTTATCAGGTTTGGGTAGTGGTTTTGGATTCTTTTCATGCTTTTTCTGCTTAGTCATGCACACAAATCAAATACTTATTTCTACTCAAAATAATCAACAAATCTGTAGGAAAGCGGGTGAGGGAGCAAGGCTGTTACATGCTTCGTACATAGGTTCTTACCTTTCGTTTTTAAAACCCAACTCTCTCCTAGAAGGTACTTACACTATTCTTCTTTTCAAAAGAAACAAATGGCTACACTTTCTTTGGCAACGACGCCAAAATGTTGAGTGATAAAAAGGTGTCTTTTAACCCCTATTTATCCTACCTTAATTATCAATCCAGGAACGATTTTTTATCTCAAGAGTGTACTCAGTCTGAGGCGGTCACTTGTTCAAGAGTAATGTTTGCAGTATAGTGCTTACAAAAGTAAATGAATGCTAGAAACGAAATTTAATTGTAATGGCAAGAAACTTAAATGCTCTGTAACTAAATCATTCACTCAAGAAATTACAACAATCATCAGTCAAGGATGCAGTAATGATAAATCTTTCCCCTGTAAACTGATGTAAATGAAAATCAATCACAGACAAGACCTCCAATCTGAGAACTTAGACAATAGTAGTCAATGTTCTTTACAGTTGTATATCTTTCTATCCAAACTAAAGCAAATACTGGAAATAACAATTCGATTAGCAGAAAAGGAACAAAAACTAAATCTATTGAAAAGGTCAAACAACAAAGCTTAATCTACATAAATGAATTGAGCAACAATCTTAACTAAAATGAATTGAACAACAAACTTTAACTAATAAAGGAATTGAACAACAATCTAAGAAAGGAAAAACAAACCTAATTAAGTGTAACCACACAACGAATATAGAGTAATTGAATCAGTAATATTATTCTAGCATAATGGACATTAACCATAGGTATAAAGGAACGACAATTGCAATTATAATGGAACAATAGTTAAATGAACAAAAATCACAACTGTAAGTGAACCATAGTTAAATGAACAACAATCGCAACTGTAAATGAACAACAAAATCCAAATTAGACAGTGCAATATTGTTTAAAAATGAACAACATGACATTTTAAGTTGTGAATAATAATCTTGCTATCCAATTACGATTTCGATATAACAAAGCAATTCAGTGAAATGTTCAGAAACAAAAGATTACTGAATAAAGTGAATTAAGGAAATGAAAAGGAAATCAAACCACACATGATTGTAATTGTAAAATAATGATACAAGAAGCAAGTGGATCCACTAGGGCTGGGCCCTTAGCCACCAGGGAAGCACTGCTGTGTTTACTCCAGAATCAAATAATGGAACAACAACTGAGTTATATATTAATCATATATGGAAAAGTTACAGCTATCGCTCTTCAAAGAGAGTTGATGATCAAAGTTGAGATTACAACAGTAAGTTCTACAAATTGATAATAATATCTGCCCCTTGGGCTACCAATGTTGTCCCTTTTTATAATGGCCAGGTGGAAGTATCAAGAGTTCACATAAGTCTTGAAGCAGCAATCCCTCAGGATCAAAGGATCCTGAGGGATTCACTATATCTTTGATCTCCAATTTATTGTTTTGTCTTCTTGCGCTGATGCCACATTTTCTCTTCCTTTTCTTGGTCCATGCACTCTGATCTTGATCTCCTTGTTTGGATACACCTTCCTGTCAAAGGGACAACAATTGCTTCTGCTTTGTCTTTTCCTCCCAAATAGTGATTTTCTATTTCCTTCACTTTCTGTATAGAAAAAGAGAATAATTAGTTATTTTCTATCAATCAAAAATCTCCTTAATTCTATCATAATTCTTTAACATATTACCATCTTAGAATGTAAAGTAGTTATGATTCAAAGGAAAATATAAAGAAATAAATGATAAATACATACCTTTTCCAATGTTCAACACCTGCCGGCATTATAAATCACAATGAATAAACCATCACATTTGGCAATCCGATCGTAAATCGCAATTGACGGTTACTGTCGGGGTTGCTTTGCATTCACTAGCCCTTCAGTGTTTGTGGTATGTGATATATCGCATTGAGACTAGGCTTTGACAGGGGTCGATTCTTGAATACTCGTTCCTCCTCCGACCCGTGATATGCGATATGGCAATTGTAGCTGGGATCCTGCCGGGGTTGATTCTCCTCAAGCCGCTTCCTCCTATTGCTCCGATATGTGATATGAAGGACCAATGGAAGCCTGCCACTTGGTGTTTCCCCATTCGTTGAGCCTTTTTCCATGTCATATCCTCCTGCCACTTGGACAAGTCAAACTTTGAACTTTGACTTGCTCTAACTTCTTCATATGAACTCAGATTTGAGTGTCATTCGCATTGTTGGAATTAAGATGACGAGCACTTCGATCCAATGCTAAGATAATTCATATTTTTCCACTTTGAGTTTTGAGCCTTTTACCATGCCACTGATACTTTTTGAAGATCCACCTGGATCACTATCCTTGTTGGAGGGAGAGACTAGCATTGTGAGATGGAGAGGAGATGGTTCATGATCGTATGTTATTCGTTTGTTGTACCATTTTTTCATTTTAATAAATACAATTTCGTTCCCTTATTTTGATTTATTTTGATGATTTATATGTTTTTCATTGGTTGTAAATTATTGTTAGGCTAACACGCTCATGCTGGGGAAATTGTGGTAATCTTGTTGGTTTTGTTTGTGTAGGTATTCAACTTGATATTTGGGAGCTACGAGTTCTGGTGTATTCCCTCAAGATAATTTCTCCCACCATTTGTTTCTACTTTGTGCTAGAGGTATGATCTATCATCTTCCTTCACATTTTATATCAGTGTTTGTATGTAAAGGAATAGTTTGAATTGCACACTTGTTCACATATGGTTTGGTGAGTCCTCGACAAGACTCGAAAAGAAACAAATCCATGTGAATGAGTGATTTTGATCACAAAAAAATTGGATACTAGTCTACCCTAATTTTGTCAATCTCCTCTTTTATTTGTGATCTTGGTTTTCTATTGGTTTGTGTGTTTTGTCTATTCCTTTTCGCCCTGATCTTGGTTTGTTTAAGTCCTATTTGCTTTAGGTCTGATTAGATTTGGCTTGGATCTAAGTTTTATATTCATTTTGTTTGATTTTTTCTAGTTCTAAGTTAATTAAAGGGTGAATTACATCATTATCTCTGGTTTCACACCTCAAATCTGCTACACTACCATACAATTCACCTGTGGCATTATTGCGAAATCAAGTTTTTAAGGGGTTGTAGATTGCAAAAACACTGTTTTTTCATGAATTTGTTTTTCTAATTTTTTTCTTGTCAACTGTAGGGACTCTATTATTTGAGAATACACCACTAAGGACCTATTTTTTAATGGAATTTTTGATGATTCCTTTCATAGTGTAAAGAGGAAAAATAAAACCTAGTTTTTCAAAGGTTGTTGTTTGAGGCCTTTTTTAGTTTGATATGTTTTCCATCTTTTTCCTAGGGTTTAGATAAATTCTCTTTTGAATATATAGGTTTATATCTACATTCCATCTACATTAGAACATCTATTTTAAGTTATATCTAATCATTTTTAAAATTTTAGTGTTTTCATCAAAGTCACTTTTCTTGATTTTGGTTGCTTTCATAAACACTTTTTCTTTTTTCATGTTGTGGTTGTGAAAAATGGCCCTAAGAGGCCTAGTTGAGACTTTTATATCTATTCATATAATTAGTTTTGAAACGTTCTCTTTAGTTTGAATACTTCTATAGTATTATCCTTGAATTAGGGTTTGGTTTTTTGACCATTATAGACCAATTTTGTTGCTTGAAATTTCATTGCCTTCATTGAGATAGAACCAAAAAAATTTCTTTGCACTTCCTTATTATGTTTATCAAACTTTCATAATTTTTTTTTTGGGTTATCTTTTTGTTTGCAAAGCCAAGTTTGATTTTTTGAATGTTCGGTGTTCTTGCTTGGTTTTTGTTTGAAACTTTTGGTTTTCTTAAATGAATTGTTTTTTGGGTTAGTTTTTCTTATAAATTTAAGAAATTACAGAGTGAAAATTGAGAGTGTATGAGGTTGTTGGATTCATTTGAAAAGGAAAAAGGAATTTATTCCCTTCTGTATCAAGAATTCATCAAATGAAAATGAAAATTTACATTTCCATATATCTTGCATGAGGGTTTTGTCTTTACACATCGTGTCAGTTGAAAATTGATTCCCCTTGAGTAAATAGAAACCATAGAATTAAAACATAATAAAATTAACTTGAGAGTTTTTCATTTCTCTAGTAGCAAAACAATAGTAGCTTAAGCTAGATTCTTGGATTAGGGGAGTGAGATCAACTCTCCAAGAGCATAAAAACAAACCTAACATCTTACAATAGGGAGAGAATATCCATTTGCAGTAGCACATTTCTTGGGAAGCCCTTCTCACACAAGATTCAATCACAAGGTCACAATAGGGCCAATAGAGTGATATATCCTTCTTCCTTTGGTCTTAGTGGCATTGGTATGACTGTATTACTTGGGGGCTCACATAAGAGGAGTACAAATCAATTTGAGTAATGTTTGAAGGGATTTTAGGCATAATTTATGTTGTATCCTTTTCTATCACCTGCCGCACAATTGTTTTAGAAGATATAGAAGCCTCCTAGAGACATCCTCTGGGTTGAAAGGAGACCAGTGCCTAGGGAATTCAAGAGGAGTGATTTTAAAAATTGTCTAAGGGTTTTCTGCTACACTCCATATGGCATGTAGTTTGAAAAGAAATAATTCAAGGGGCTTGGTTCAATAGTCCTTCATCTTGGTAAACTCATGCAAAAACATAGATCTAAATACTCAGGGGGTAAATATAACTAATCTCAAAGAGAAATGTCTTGGTTTTGGTGGCTGACACACAATAATGGACCACTTAATATTGGTGTTGTAGTAAAAATGACGAGGAGGAAAGAAATGAGGGAATTTGATGTAGAGGGCTGGATACAACACATAATCCTAAGCAATAAGTTCTAACAGAAGTATGGAAGAATGAGGAGGTGAAAACATAGAAATTGTGGAGTTCAGATTAAGGTCTCATGCTCTAAGCATCATGAATACCTTTTTCACCAAATAGCATTAAGTAAATATGTGCACATTATAGGTATTGCAGGCTATTAAATAACATAAGTAAATTTGTAGTTGACATGGGTAATGTTACTACTTAGCAGCAAATATACAACCATGAGGAGGAAAGACATACATGAAGTGATAAACAAAGGGGAAACATACTACGCAATGCTCTGATTGTAGTAAAAAAAAAAGTTTCATTAATCCTTCAAGATGTAGTCCAAATCACCAGTCCATTTACATTCAACAATTGTATCTCTCATGCCCCTCGTGAATAGGAAAATAGAACCAATGTGGAACCACAAAATTCAAGCCTCATGGATGTAGAATTCAGGAACCTTTGTTAAGTGTTTCTTCCCTCTATTTATAGGGAGAGGGTAATATTTGAACAAAAATGACAAAAATATCTTATCTGATTCTCAGCTATCTCATCCCCAAGCTGTCTTGGCATGCGAAGGCCGTTTGCCAAAATCATCACAAAGGATTCGATTCCTTCTTTAAAATGTAAGAAACTACAGAATAAAAGACAAAAGGGAAACTAAATGATGGACGAAGAAAATATCTCCTCGCCATTCCTATGATGGCCTCTGATTAGGCCATGTCTCTTCCACGATGATTTAGTCGGTTTGCCTGTCACTTTATGCCTTAACTTCTTAACTTCCCCACTCTCTAGAGCTAGGATTGATCAATTGTTAGTTGCTTGACACCTAGAAAAAACAGAAATTGACCTGGTAACCCTTGATTATTTGACTTTCATGGGGTTATCCATGCTAAGAAATTAAGTCTTCCTGAATCCCATACCCCCGTTTACTCACTGAAGACGTGCACATGAAGTAGTCAAATTTATTTTTCCTGCCCATGTAGTCCTTGGTTTCTTGTTACAAAATATTCCACAGGATGATCTCTTTTCAATTTCCAAATGCTTCTTGCCTTCATTCAATACCTCAGCTTCCGACCCATAAACCTTTAAATCTATGTATTACACTATCATAGAATTTACTCACTAGAATGCTTGTTGTTAAAAATGTTACAAAAACAAATTTCTCATGTTCCTTGGCCCCTTTTGTTTAACCCCTTACTATTTTCCTCCCTGGGACCGATGGTTGTGACTGAAGGCTTGGACTTGGTGCTAGGGCATTTTGTTCCTACTCGAGGGATTTTTTTCCTTTGTAAAGTGCTTTGCGCCCCTGATCTTTTAATTGCTTATAGTGACTGTGTGCTAGCCCAATATCGGAGCCCCTCCCATTAATAGTTTCTAATCGGGGAGATAACTTTAAAGTTGTGACATTCCAACTCTCTGATATGTGACCTCTAATATGATGTCATCATTTACACGTGGCACCTCATGAATGGTGACACGTGTCACCCTGATTTGCCACCTTAGGCCCCTCAAAATGCCAAAACTGCTTGCCACATGTATTGTTGTACTACCATGTCAGATGCCATTGAGGCTTTAAAGGAACTAATTATATGCTACCATTTGTCCTTATAGAGGAAAAATAAGGGGCCACTCACCTTTGGTTTTGCAATGAAATCCTTTGTTAATCCTTTTTGGCACTCCTTGGCAGTTTTTAAAGCAATCAGAACTTTTACGATATCACAAATTTTACTATATCACAACTTTTAAAAGGTCGCACTTTCAGAAGTTCTGGTGCTGCGACATTGTGATGCACTAATCTCCTTTGAGCTCCGAGATTGCCTGCTCTGATGTGTGATCATTGACATGTGGTCGTTGATATGTTGGATTTTGTGGTGTGTGATCAATGATCTCGAATGTTGTTGGACCTCCGATATGTGATGCGTTGATATTCCATGGTGCTCTAATGTGCAATCATCTATCTCTAATGTCACTGGACCTCTGATATGTTATCTTCAATATCATACCTCTGATGTTCCTTCTTTCCTAAGGCTTGAATCCTTGAAACTTCAAAAGATCATATCTTTTGATCTAGGAGTCCACTTTTAGACTTCTACATATCATTGAAAATCTTGTTCAGAGTAGTTTACAATGGAGAGGGACCTATGTATGCTTTGAGTCTTTCTATGGCTTGGAAGATGACTTCAAACTTCTCTGCTCATTTGCACTCTTTTGATAGTAGGTGACAGCATTGGCTCCAACTGGGGATAGTGCCTTGCTGGAAAGGTGTTGTGAACCTGCAAACTACTAGCCTTCACCATTGGGCATGGACTAAAAAATATAACGAACGTATACAACCAAAAAATCACCATGGAACGTTATTTGCTGGAAGTCTTTCCCTTATAATACTGAAATGCAGAAATATAAACTCTAACAACTAGAAATTAAATTCTTAGCTAGTGAGCTTATTTATATACAACTCCTACTTATGCATAGGGCTTAAATCACCCAAGTGAGGTTAAACTTCAAATGATACTAGGTCATCATTTGGGTGCTAGACCTAATGCCTCCATGCTATTGAAATTTCGAAATCAAAACAAGCATGCATAATGAAAAATCTTCTAACAATAAACTTGATACATACCCTAGAAACAACCTTTTCTGCTCACCAAAGAACGTTGCCATGTAGTCAGCTACTGGGTCATAGAACTGACGGGAGAAAATTGTAGCTGCCTTATTTTCTTGAAAAGTTTGCTAACCAATATCTTCTAGGTTAGGGAAGCTATAGACACTACTTGGCCATTTTTCTTTTTCATAGATGGGCCTAGAGGGGCAAAGTGACTTCTTTTCTTTGAGGACTCTATGCTTAAAGCAGTTTGGATCTGAGGAATCCTTATTTTTTTGAATAATTAGATATAAAGGCCCCTTGCCCTTTGGAGCTGGCTTAGAAGGCTCTTGGGAGGAAGTGACTTCGTTTTGGTCATGTCCACTTGATCTCTTTCTAGATGACTGGAGATCATATTTCTTATGCAGCTGAGCCAACATGAAATCAACGAACTGGTTGCAATAATCATCAATCTCACATCATTTAGTGTTGCATCAAGATCATATTCCTTTTTTTCATACGTTATGAATTATTGTTCTTCATATGAGAAAGAGGAATACTTGTTCCCTTGAACTTCATTGGCACCTAGTATCAGCTCCTTTGGATCATCTTCTATATATAATGGAGGATGGATGTGATCTTGCTATTCTTTCCTCTCCCTTTGTAATATCTTCTGGGGAGGCCTTATGTACTGGGGATTCAAACCTTGATTTGTAGCCTGGAAGTACTGTTGTCGAAAGTTTCTATTTTCTATATCTAGTTTTATTAGTTTATTAAAGGAATTATTTATTAACCTCTCCATCTCCTCCATATTCTTTTCTTTGGATTCTCTTCCATGAATTTAGGAAGATGCCTCCTCTTTCCCCTTTTTCTTCTCTCCAGGGTTAATTCTTCTTCTTGACTTCCCCGTTGATGTAAAATTTTCTTCTACTTTGAGAGAATCAGTATTGGGTTTTTTTTCCTTGCAAATCCTTATGGATATTAGTATTTGTGGGTAAGATACAAATGGCATTCTCTACTGAGATGTATCCAAGCAGGTATGGGGCCTCTTAAAATCTAGGGTGATGAACTTATGATTTGATAGTGGAGTCATCAGGATGTTTACAATAAGATTCAAATAGTGGAGTCGCCAAGGTGAGATATCTTCAACCAACACTTCCCTTGCTCACCCGACAAAGGGAATGTAAAAATTGTTGTACCTAGGCAAAAATATTCTGATTCGTTTCCCAGCAACGACACTAGAAATATTTAGTAGCCATTTCTATTACCTGTCACACAATTGCTTCAAAAGATATAAAATCTTCCTAGAGGCAACCTCTGGGTTTAAAGGAGACCAGTGCCTAGGGCGTCCGAGAGGAGTGCTTTTGAAGATTGTCTAAGGGATTATGTCACATAGTTTGAAAAGAGATAATTCAAGGGCTTGGTTTAATAGTACTACATTAAGGTAAACACAAGCAAACACATAGATGTAAATACTCAAGGGGTAAATATGGCTAATCTCAAAGAGAAATGTCTTGGTTATGGTGGCCTACACACAAAATTAGGGAGCTTAATATTGGCTTTGTAGTAAAAATGAAGAGAAAGAATGAAAGGAGGGAATTCGATCCAGAGGGATGGATACAACACATAATCCTAAGCAACAGGTTCCAGCAAAAGTATAGAAGAATGGGGAGGTGAAAACGTAGAAATAGTGGAGCATAGATTAAGGTCTCATGCTCTATGTATCATGAATACCTTTGTCACCAAATAACATTAAGTAAATATGTGCACATTACATGTATTGTAGGATATTAAATAACATAAATAAATCTATAGTTAACACATGTTCTCTTACTACTTAGAAGAAAATATACAACCATGAATGAGATTAATACCAACAACTTGATTACACTATTTTAGAGGAGGAAAGACGTACATGAAGTGATAAATAAAGGGGAAACACAATGTGAATTTCTCTGATTGGAATCAACATAATAGTTTCATTAATCCTTCAAGATGTAGTCCAAATCACAAGTCCATTTACAATAAACAATTGTATCGCTCAAGTCCCTCATGAATAGGAAAAGAGAACCAATGTGGAACCACAAAATTCGAGTCTCTTGGATGTAGAATTCAGGAACCTTTGTCAAGTGTTTCTTCCCTCTATTTATAAGGAGAGGGAAAGCTTTGAACAATAATTACAAAATTATAGCCGATTCCCACTTGTCTCATTGAATAACTGTCTCGGTGTGTGAAGGCTTGCTGCCAAAATCATTAAAAAGGATTTAATTCCTTCTTTAAAATGCAAGAAATTACAGAATAAAATATAAAAGGAGAACTAAACAATGAATGAAGAAAATATCTCCCTACCATTATTGTGATGGCCTCTGATCAAGCCACATCTTTGCCACAATGATTCTGTCGGTTCACCTGTCGCTTTCTGCCTTAACTACTTGACTTCCCCACTCTCTCGAGCTGGGAGTGATCAAATATTGGTTCCTTGACACAGAGCATAAATTGAAGTCATCCGAGTAGTCCTTCATTTTCTGACTGTGGGGAGCTCCATACTGAGAAATTAAGTCTTCTTGAATCCCATACCCCCATTTACTAACTGAAGACATGCGCATGAAGCAGTCAAATTCATTTCTATTGCCCATGTAGTCCTTGGTTTATTGTTATAGAATCTTCCACAGGATGAACCCTTTTCAATTTCCAACTTTTTTGTGCCTTCATTCAATACCTTAGTTGTTGACCCATACACCTTTCAAGCTATGTATTACACTATTAGAACTTTTATTGATTGGGAATTTTACTCTTAAAAATGTTATGAAAATAAAGTTTTGATGTTCCTTGGCCCCTTTTGTTTAGCCCCTTTCTATTTTCCTCCTTGGGACCGAGGGCCGTGATTGAAAGCTTGGCCTTAAGACACTAGGGAATTTTGTTCTTGAACAGGGGCCATTTTTCCTTTGTAAAGTTCTTTTCACCTCTAGTCTTTCAAGTTATTCTAGCGACCGCATGCTAGCCCAATATCAGAGCCCCTCTCATCGACAGTTTCCAATTGGGGAAATAAATTTGGAGCTACGACATTCCCACTTCTATGGTATGTGACCTACAATATGCCGTCGTCATTTCCACGTGGCACCTCATGAGTGGTGACATGTGTCACCCTGATTTTCCCCCTTAGGCCCCTCAAAATTCCAAAAGTACCTGCCACATCTCCTACCATACGGCCATGTCAGATTCCATAGTAGCTTTATCAAAACCAATTATATGCTACCACGTGTTTGGATAGAGGAGAGAGAAATGGTTCACCCACCTTTGGTTTTGTGATGAAATCCTTTCTTAATTCTTTTTGGCGATCCATGAGGGTTTTGAATGCAATCGAAACTTTTACGATATCACAACTTTTAAAAGGTCGTAGTTTTAGAAGTTCCGATGTTGCAATGTTGCGATGCACCGATCTCCTTCGAGCTCTGATACTTCCTGCTTCGATGTATGATTGACGACATGTGGTCACCGATATGCTAGATGCTTTGGAGTGCAATCGCCGATCTCCGATGTTGCTAGACCTATGATATGCGATGCACTGATATTCCATGGTTCTTTGATGTGCGATAGTCGATCTCTGATGTTGCAGGACCTCCGATATGCAATCCTCGATGTTAGACCTCCAATATTCCTTCTTTCCTAAGGCTTGAATCCTTGAAATTTTAGAAGACTATATCTTTTGATCCAGGAGTCCATTTTTGGACTTCTACTTATTATTGGAAAGCTTGTTCAAATAACTTGCCAATGGAGACGGTCCAATGTAGGATTTGAGTCCTTTTGTGGCTTGCAAGATGATTGCAAACTTCTCTTCTCTTTTTCACTCTTTTGACAGCTAAAAATAAATTTTGTAGTAGGTGACAACCGTTTCCTTTCCCTTGTGTGTATATCTAGTTGAAGACTATTCCCCCAGGTTAGGTTGTTATATATATATTATCTCTAGTGTTGATAATCCTAGTTTCCTTACACTGATGAAGGTGAGGGGGACATCCTTGATGTACCCTAGGCAGGAATTGGTAAAACTCACTCAAACCTCCCAAGGGTTACCTCATGGCTAATAAGGGTACTTATGCCAAGTCCAAGAGGACTGTTAAGAAGGTCATTAGCATAACTATCCTAACCAAATATTCATTATCAACTTGGGCCTTGATCAACCACTCTTCGTTAGTTGGAATATTCCTTCTCTCTCTCTTGGTTTATGTGTGCTTTACTCCTTATATTTACTTGCATGTGTAGTTTTGTCTGAGTCTAGTTGTCCATAAGGGTCTTTTAATTAATTAGATTTAATATTCACATATATTCGCCTTGGCTAACTAAAATATCTGATGTTCTTGTATAATTTTAAAACTTTCTCCTAAAGAAGAAGGTCCATCACCTAGGAGACATAACATAACTAACAATGGAGGGCTTAGACCATACTTGGTTTGAGTGGGATAACCTTGGCCCTTAGGGGAAAGACATAGTTTGTATCAAGGTCATGGATGGAAATCCACCTTAACACATCAACCCAACTTGATTAGCCCTTTTAGCCGTATTTTAGTGTAACTAAGACCTTTCCATAGTGAACCTCTTTTTATATTTTCTTATCATATTTCTGGTGAGGGCAGATTGTGAAACAGAGGCCACTAATATTGGAAATCAGGCATGAGAGAAGAAACTGTGTAAATACTTGTTCATGAATACAAACAAATCAATTTTCAGTGTATGTATGTGTATGGAGTAATTTAATTGTAATATGTGTGTGAACTAGAAGTAAGTTCTATGTAACATAAGTTACATGTGTAGAACCAGAGGCAAAATACAAAGAAGAGTAATAGAGTGGTGTTACGGCTTTATACACATCGATAGTACAGGAGGAAGCCTTTAATGTATCAGTGAAGGTGAAGGAAGCCTAAAGGTGTGAGCGGAGTTAAGCTCAGGAGGAATTCGTGATGCAAAAGAGCGAAAGGCCAGAACCTTGAAGAAAGCTGAAACTACAGAAGAACATTGAAGGAACGACATAAAAGCAAAGTCAAGAGAAGGACGAAGGAGTGAAGTACCGATGCACAGGAGTCATTGGATATGAAGATCAACGAATGAGGCTAAAGGTGATGGGCGACAAAGATTAAGTCGTGCCACAATAAATAAAAGAAATGAATGGTAGAGATTAAATCTAAGTACTTGCAGAAGGAGAAAGGTGGGAATCGACCTGGACCATCAGATCAATAGATCTGGTAGATCGATGGTGATTAGTAACCGCAACGGGGGTAGAGAGTACGGGATGCCTTGATCACGGTTGAAGGCTCACAATTGTTATTAGATGTTGATCGCAAATCCCAGTGCTTACGTCATAGTCAACTACGGGGGTTGAAAGCTTGATAACTCGCGTGCTTGTTGAAGGCCTGCCTATCCATTGGATCAAATGATTAGATCAAGTGTGCCTTGATCAATCGGTGGAGGATGGAAAATGGTTGTTCAATCGATAAAGTGATGTTCAATTGGCGAATTTCTGTTCAATCAGAAAAGTGCTATTAATTCCCAAGTGCTGTTCAATTATGGATTGCTGTTCAATCCTGAGTGCTATTCAATTACGGATTGTTGTTCAATTGACGAATTGGAAAGGAGCAGACCCGAGAAGGTTATAGGTGTGGTTTTATGCTATTTGAAGTCCAGTTGTGCTATCACATATTGCATGCAAGGGGAGAGGAATGCAATGAAGTCGTATGATGCGATATTGCGATAGCCATTGATTTGGTGGATGAAATCAATGGTGGAATAGGGCCATCACATATCACAAGTCGAGAATCCCGAATGCGTGTTCTATTGAGTCCTTTGGATTCCAAAATTGAAATAAAGGATGAGCCGGCACGTAGAGTGGGGTTTGGTTAATATGCACAGGTATAGAGTTAACCACAATTGTTATAAAGGTTAAAGGGGTGAGTTATAAGGTTCCGCAGAGAAGATTACCAAAGGGTCAGATTGGAGTTAGTTATTGACTCGTTCCACATGAGACCAATTAAGGGGCATTGAACCTTAAGAAATGAAGGTTTGACCAGGAAGGTCTTTGAAATTCATGGGACAGATGAGATTATGCATTTTATATGCATATTATGGGTATCACAGGGTTTTCCCTGCATCATTTGTTATCAGCGCAGAATTGTGACTAAAACATTTGATATTAAAGCACAAAGAAATTTTGTATGAAACTTTCTTTGAAAAGAATTTAGAACAGAGTTATGCTTTGAAGGTGGGTATACAGGTGAATGGTGATCAAAGCAGGAAAGAGGAGATCAGATTCTAATCTGACAGATAGTAAGCACATAGAGATAAAGTATAGTAGAATATTGGGAGAATTGCAGATGCAAGGGAACAAAGGATAATCCATTCAAAGTGCAGGTGAATGGTAGAACAAGATCATGCAGAAGTCTTGAAGGTGAGATGGTAGGTTTTTGTTTTGATTTGATCTTGAAGATTGGAGTGTGCGGTATTTATATTGATACATAGGTAACAATAAAAGAAGGTGAGAAGATTGCAGCAACCTAGAGAAAGGAATGCTCAATTGGTTCCAAAAGAAAGAACCAGAGAGATGCTAAAAGACTGAGCTCAGAGAAGAGAAGCTTAGTGAGGCATATGTAGCAATAAGGAGACTTGTTACTGCGGAGGTATTGTTGCAACTCACAAGAAGATCATAAGGGAAATTCCACAGAGGATGTGGGTATAATTGCTAAGTAATGAAGGAAGTTGATAAGAATTTCTAAGTGAAAGAAGAAGTGGTTAGAACCAAGTATTTCATTGTGATGGAAATACAAGAGGACAATTGTGTTTTTAGAAGATGCAGATGAGCTAAAGCCTAGAAGGAGCAGAGAGAAGTGCTCAAAAGAGGTTTTAGAGATAGAGAAATAAGGGCTTTCCAAAAGACCAAGTATAGAGTGTTATCGAGAAATCTAGTGTCTATGCAGAGTTGCTAGTCCCACTAAGATGGGTAGCTATCTTAGAAACAAACAGATTAAAGTTACTTTCATTTTCCTTTACGAGAAGTAGATAGGAGAGGGAGAAAAGAATACCAACCTCGATCTTTCGCTTGGTTCTTTACTTGTTCCTTCTCCTCTTTGACAGATCTTTGCCACTCCTCCCTTGACCACTTTGCTTCAAAGAGTACCTATAAAATCAAAGCAGCATAATACCTTCAAAATGCAGAGATCTACAATTGTAAACAATATAGGACTAGATATATATTGACCACACACATGCATATATCAGCAAACATACAAGAATGTGGAGGAAAACTTGAATAACTTTATTGATATAAAGATTAGAAGAGAGGATTACAACCCGTTGATTTGACCCATTGTCATCCTCCTAGCATGAAAGCCCTTCTTCACCTCATGAAAAGCTTAGATCACCCAACACTATGATATTCCACCATGAAACCAACAACACTTCCTTACAAGATACAAGATTCCAGCCTCTGGATCTTTGGGATGAGGGATCCATATATAGATGATAGCAAGGGGTTGAGTCAGCTTCTGGGATTTTTATTAGTGTCCTCTCTCTGATAGTTCTTGATTCCACTTGGAGATTGATGATCTCTTACTCATCCCTGGGCGAATTCAGAGAGGCAAGTGTCACAAGAGAAGTTTCTGGAAGATTCCATGATCATCCACCTTACAAACTGTCTCTGTCATTTGTCGACTCTCACCCATAAAACCCTACAGAAGGGTTTTTCAGTATGCATCACACTTTTTGCATTGAGCAGGTGAGATGCATCGCACGCTCTGCACTGAGCAGTCTATATGGTCTAGTTTTGACCAGTTCTGAGCAGTTTTCTATGGAGAACATTTGGGAGATGATGTAATCAGCTGACCTTATTTCTTTAGGGCATGAAAGAACACTTTTAGGGACTCATAAGCCCTTGGTTTATGGACATATGTGATTAGGGTTGCAGTGCCCAAATATGTCTACAACATAGAGGAAAGCTTGGTGAGGTAAGAGGCAGCAGGGAGGACTCGCTGTTGCAGAGGCTTTAATGCAACTCATAGTGAATGAGTGAGAAAATCAAAGAGATGGAGGAGAAAATGACTACTGATAGTCTTAGGAGATGTTCTTAGGAAGAACAAAATAGAAGAGATGTGAAGAAGGAGGATGCCAAGGAAAATGGAAAGAGAATGAGTCAAAAGGAATTTGACAAGGAAATTGCAGAGATGAAAGAACAACTCGATGCATTAAGAAGGATACTTGAGGGAAGACATAGGTTAGGTTGGGTATTAAAGAAGAAGCCAGTAAAGTGGCATAAGCTACATAGAAGAATACAACAGAGGTAAGTAAAGTGGCTGATGGGAAAACTCAGAAAAGCTGAGTTGGAAATGGAAGTTTCCATTTGTAAACTAGAACAGGGTGAATTTCTGGGTGAAAGTGAAGAATGGAGATCAATGAACTATTAGGATAGTTCAGAGCAACATACTGAAGTGTTTCCAAGGGAAGAAGAGACACTGAGGTCTTATGTTTTTAATTATAATTATTTTTTTGTGAGTGTAGGTTTTGTAGAGGATTGGCAGCCTTATGAAGCTATCACAAAACTTGATAATAATTACTAGAGTTCAGAGGAGAACTTGGATCAACGTACTGATGTACTGATAGAAGATGGAGAGTACCTTTTAGAGGATAAGTATTCTAGATAAGAGTATAATGAAGAATGCCTCTTGAATGAGGAAAATATTAAATTATTGCAGCAGAAAGAAATTACTGATGAATTGATATTTGGGACTGTTACAAAACAAGGAAAATTCTTTGTGGAAGAAGGAGATGAAGATCAGTCTTAAAAGCTAATATGTGAAATGTTAGTTGAGGATATTGAGCCGTACATTTTTTAAACTGACAATTTTGTGTGAATACAGGGATTATAAGTATTGAACATGAACTTATTTCCATGGAGATGAATGAGACATATTTGTCTATGGAAGGCAATCTATTTGAATCGTTGGGTAATAGTGACTGTGTAAAGGATAAAGTTGGAAATGAAGAGCATTGTGATAAGACACTTTCTAAATGTAAAGAGGAAACTGAATTGCCAGAGAAGTTGCTAGGAGGAAATGGAAATAGAAAAGAAGTGGTTACAATAGTACTTAACAGTAGCAGAGGGTCTTTAAAATACATAGAGATAGAAGAGTGTTTTAATTTACAAACCAATAGTTTGTTTGCAGGAAAAGAGAATAGAATGGATGAGTGTGATGCTATGATTGAAGAAATTGAACATAAGTTATTTGGAGATGAAATGGAAGTTCAGAAGCAACAGGAGGGTAAGGATGTAAGGGTGGCCGTAAAGAACCATCAAATACAAAGTGAAGGTAACCAACAAAAGATTAAAGGCAAATTTAAAGAAGAGACTATGTTAGCTGAAAACATAGTAAAGGATCATCATTCCATCATGATGATAGGCACAGTGGAGATAACCAGGGAAGTTGTTGAAGAAATCAATAAAGAAGAAGGACTAAACTCTCATCAAAGGATCAGTGAATGGGAGGAATAATTGGAGCAACTAGAGAAATGGCTGAAAGCACTAGTAGGGAAGAAAGAACCTAATGAAGATTGCAAAGGATATGCAAGAGAGGAAGAGGAAATAGTCCAGAAAAGAAGTGAGTTGGACATAGAAATTGAACTGATGATAGCTTTGATGAGAAAAGAGTCTCAAAGAAAGAAGACAACAAAAAGAAAGCAAAGAAACAACAAGAAAAAGACAGTAGTAGACTATGAGAGAATAGCTAGTGGGGAAATGCAGCATAAAGATTGGAAACATGGAGAACAACAACAAATAACAACAACAAGCAAGGACAGACTAAAGAACAAAGTATGGGATCCAGTAGGACACAGATCAGAAGTACATGATCAGAATATCATGATTATTTTCAACCTTGAGAGTCTGATGCAGGAGCATTCAGCACAACAATATCATTGTATCTTAGTAGACATAGGGGGTCTTGTGTTTTCAAGGAAGCTGGTTTCCTATGTTTTGAATTAATGTAATTAGTAAGGTTTTGAGTGATTTGAATGAGAGAAGCTATAATAGGTGTTTAAATAAGGATAGTGAGGAATATTAGTAAATATTCTTGAATGTAGGAGAACATGAGAGAATCAGGATAGTTGAGAGATTGCGAGATTTGAGAATTAATTGTAAATTTTAGATTAGGAGCTAATTCATGATTTTGTGGATTAGAGAGGATCCTTAGAGATAAGGGAGATATTTTAGGGTTTAGTTGAGAAGATTATGGATCTAAACCAGAAATTGGTTGTAGAATCCCTTTTGTATAAATGTAAGCCTAAAAGGCACAGTCATGGGTTGGTTAGCTAGTTAGGCAAGTCAAGTTAGTAGTTAGAGTTATGATTGTAAGCCTATGGGCAAATTGTGAAATAGAGGCCACTGATATTGGAAATCAGGCATGAGAGAATAAACTATGTAAATACTTGTTCATTAATACAAACAACTCAATTCTGAGTGTATTTGTGTGTATGGAGTAATTTAATTGTAATCTGTGTATGAACTAGAAGTAAGTTCTATGTAACAGAAGTTGCAGGTGTAGAACCAGAGGCGAAATATATAGAAGAGTAACATAGTGGTGTTATTGATTTGTGCACATCGATAGTACAGGAGGAAGCCTTTAATGGATTAGTGAAGGTGAAGAAAGCCTAAAGGTCTGAGCAGAGTTAAGCTTAGGAGTAAGTCGTGATGCAAATGAGCGAAAGATCAGAACCCTGAAGAAAGCCGAAACCGCAGAAGAACATTGAAGGAATTCCATAAAAGCAAAGTCAAGAGAAGGACGAAGGAGTGAAGTACCGATGCACAGGAGTCATTGGATCTAAAGATCAACGAACGAGGCTGAAGGTGATGGGCGACCAAGATTAAGTCATGCCACATAAATAAAAGAAATGAACGACGGATATTAAATCTAAGTACTTGCGGAAGGAGAAAGGTTGGAATCGACCTGGATCGTCAGATTGATAGATTTGGTAGATCAATGGTGATTAGTAATCGCAGTGGGGGCAGGGAGTACGGGATGCCTTGATCATGGTTGAAGGCCTGCAATCGTTATTAGCCATCGATTGCAAATCCCAATGCTTACATCATAGTCAACTACGGGGGTTAAAAGCTTGATAAACCATGTGCTTGTTGAAGACCCGCAGACCGTCAGATTGAATGATTAGATCAAGCGTGCCTTGATCAATCGGTGGAGGATGGAAAATTGCTTTTCAATCGACGAAGTGCTATTCTATTAGCAAATTGTTGTTCAATTGGTGAAGTTTTGTTCAAATACGGATTGCTGTTCAATCGCAAATGCTGTTCAATTACAGATTGTTGCTCAATCCCAAGCGCTGTTCAATTACAGATTGTTGTTCAATCTTGAGCGTTGTTCAGTTTCTGTTCAATTGCTATTCAGTTGCTGTTCAATTGACGAATTGGAAAGGAGTGGACCTGAGAAGGTTATAGGCACGGTTTTATGCTATTCGAAGTCTGGTTGTGTTATCGCATATCGCATGTGATGGGAGAGGAATGTGATAAAGTCATGGATGTGATATTGTGACAACCATTGATCTAGTGGACGAAATCAACAGTGGAAAAGGGCCATCGCATATCACAAGTTGGGAATCCTGAATGCATGTTCTATTGAGTCCTTTGGATTCTGCGATTGCGATAAAGGAGGAGCTGGCACGTTGAGTGGGGTATGGTTAATATGCACGGGTATAGATTTAACCACAATTGTTATAAAGGTTAAAGGGGTGAGTTATAAGGTTCCGTAGAAAAGGATTTCCAAAGGGTTAGATTGGAGTTAGTTATTAACTCGTTCTGCATGAGACCAATTAAGGGGCCTTGAACATTAAGAAATGAAGGTTTGACTAGGCAGGTCTTTGAAATTCCTAGGATAGATGAGATTATGCATTTTATATGCATACTATGGGTATCGCAGGGTTTTCCCTGCGTGAAACTTGCTCTACAGCATTGTTCCCTAAAGGGACAAGGTGCACTGGGCCTAAAACGCGCTCAAATGAGGCAGTCAAGGGCATACACTATGGGATTTGGGAGATTCATGCTTAGGGCTTTATGTAGGGATGATGAAAAGGTGTTCATGGATGATGATTGATCTAGTTTGTAGGCCTATTGACCAGAGGTGAAAAAATGGCCTATAATAGATTCCCCCCTAAATCACAAAGTCATAAATGATAACTGATGACTTAAGTGCTTTCCCTTGTGACGAGTTCAAATCAAGAACAACTAGTCGAGATCATAATTTGTTAAAATACATTTACATAATGATATATTTCACTAACGGAGGCATAACCATACTCAACACATAAGCTTAACATTACATGTACAATGATCAAGAAGTCACATCTACTAATGAAAAAGTGTAGACCCATGATTGGGTGACTTCCTAGATGATCATAGCCATCATACTTTGTAATCTTGTATTAATCCTAAAATCACAACTCAGATGGATGAAACTAGATATGGGGTCTTCTATATTGTTCACATGATTGTCCAATGTACAAGTTTGACCATACGATTAAATGAGTTAAAGTTGAACATGGTAGACACCATTTGATTATTGGCTAATGATGTAAGTCATTAATAGATGTGAGAGAAATCACAGATGATGTTAATGGATCTCATGGTCTTGCAGTACGATTTTTATGGTGTAAATGAATGAGTTAATATCGAACATCACACAAAATATTTCGGTCGAAGGCAATTAATGAAAACCTATTGCCAAGAGTGTGGAAACTTTCCATTGATGTATGCAAGCACCAAGGTACTGAAGGAATGTTGTTAAGTCAACTTGATAATGAGCTGGCGTCGACAGGAAGTAACCTGCCATAGGAGGGAATTGATGTATTCCCCATCAAAAACATGAAATAGGTATCATGATTTGAGTAGAATGGTTTTGAAATGGGTTCAGGAATTACATACATGGAAAAAAGGCTTAAGAGTATCATAGCATGTATTTACTGAATGAATTCTCTTGAACATACCGATGACACTAAACGAAGTTGGCAGCATTGACCCAGAACTAGAAGTAGAAACTTTGATATGGTATGATAAAACAAAAGATAAGCATATTTCCCAACCCAATAGCCACATAGATGAAGTGGAAGAGTTTGATGTTCAAGATTGACTCACTTCCATTAACAAGTGGAGTAACATGTTTTGCCAATTTGTCAACCATGATTGGTTAGTACCAATTTACTTTTTAACAAGCTTGAAGAGGATAACACATGCTTGATATGTAAGTTCATCCTTCATATGAATCCCTCCAAGTATGTTTAACGAAACCTGAGAAGGAGTAGTTTGGTCTCATCATGTTCGATGAGTCCATCGCTATTTGATGTTTTTACGAGTCCAACGAAGGTAAAACTCGACATGTTTTGATGTTTGAGTTTGAAAAAGAGGTCGTAACTTTGGCATACGATCTTCGTTTGACGCGTATGATAGCTCGTTAGAAAGATCTATCCGAGAACTACCACTTTGGGAAGGGCAACATCGGTCCATGGACCCA
>APFE030498302.1:203453-284396 GCA_000404065.3 Pinus taeda | reverse complement strand
TCCATCATCGCGTTCCGTTGTCGCTCGAGGGCTTCTTCGAGCAAGATTTTGATAGGATCTCCTGCCCCCTCATCTTTCTTCTCGTCCGCCATGGAAGGCCGTCGGGATTTTCGAGGCTGGTCTTGCAAAGGTTCGACCAGTTCAAGCCCTAACTCCTTATATCCTGACCTCGTCGGGGACATGCAAAGAAAACCGAGAAAAAACAGACCGCTCTGATACCACTGATCCGGATTTAAACAGGAACGCAATAGATTACAGAGATAACCATAAATACAGAGATGTGATAACCATAAATAAAGATATGCAGCGGAAATAACACTTCATTTCATTAATGGAAAAATACCGAAATATGCTTACAACCAGAATTGGAAATAAACCAGCTAGGACTATGGTAGCTTATCTCTGAGAAGAGATGTGCGGCTACATGTCTCTGAACTATTCCGACTTGTGTTACAATGAGGCGCGAAGGCCTATTTATTATTGAGAAACAATGGAAAACCCTTCACATTCCAAAACCGACCCTTAGAAGATGAAACGCCAAATTGTGGGCCCCGTTTTGGGTAAATTGGTACATCAATTTCCCGGGGTCGTAACTTTGGCATATGATCTCCGTTTGACGTGCATGATAGCTCGTTAGAAAGATGAATCCGAGAACTACCACTTGGGAAGGGCAAGATCGGTCCATGGACCCATGTTGCCCCCAAATTTCCCAAAAAAACGTCGTTTAGGGCCTCAAAACGGCTCCGGAAGTTCAGGACCCGAAAAACTGCTAAAAATAGTAAGTTGTGCTACAATTAAGGAAACTGAAAATGCTGAAAGAGACAATTGTGGGGGTCCAAATGGGATAGGTGGGTGGCCACCAACATCCACCTGGATCAACTAGTTCCATTCATGATGGAACTGCTCAAAACACGTAAAGGTCAAGAGGATGGATAATACATCCACTCATTGCAGTTGTTCCCCAGGAAAGAGTTAAAACCAAGTGAAAGATTGTTTTGACCAAGAAAATGGTGACGATGGAATGAGAAAAATAAGCTAATAAAAAAAGGGAAATCACGATAGATAGGATGAGAATGGTTCCATTTTTATAGAAGCTTGAAACATGGGAAACTATTCTTGAAATAAGTTTGCATGCCCTGAGCATAATGACTCAATTTGAGGTACATGCCCCCAAAGCTACATTTCATTCACTTAAGAAGAGTATTTGTTACTAACAGGTGGATGGAATGAAGGTTCATTTACGAGATCAGGTGAAAGACTCTACTCAGAATTTACGAGATATAATCAAAGACTCAAATTGGAAGTGGATCTGTTTCTTTTTCTAATCAGCTTGACACAGGAGAAGAAATATTCTTATGGGATGTTGTTTTATTTTTTTAATGAGCTTTACCCAAGAAAAGGAACTCTACTCATGATAGCTTGTTTCATTTTTTAATGAGCTTAACACAAGACAAGGAACTCTGCTCCAGGAACCTAGATCATGACATGCAGAAGGCCATGGATTCCAAGAGGTTCTCATCATATGGGAGAGCAGTGCTATGCAAGGTATCAAAGGATCCAATAGAATGACCAGACTCCAATTCCATTAGTAAATGATGCACTACATCACCTACTATATCATTAGTAGATGCGGGCATGGAACAAGTTGCCACATAATTAATCTATGGCGAGGGAGATACCACTTGCATATAAGGTCCATTTAGGGAAGCTGGTTGATTGGGATTTGAAGTAGGATGAACGAATGAAAATTTTTCAATAGTCACAATTATTCCTTCATCCGGGAAACACATCACATGAAAAAGTGAAGAGACAAGAGCTCTCATGTCGTATCCATAGTGAAGCCCGAGTAAATTAAAATCCAAAGGGCCTTGGACTACTAGTACAGATTTATAGACAATATTTCCTCCCAAAGTAATATGAAACTAAGGAAGGATCCCTAACAGTTGATTGGTTCCTCTATTAAAATCCAATAGGTTATGGGTAATGGGCACAAGATGTAGACAACGTAAAGCTTGTGAAGCTATTGAGGACAAAATATTAACATATGCGCCTTCATATATGAATGTGTCAGGTACAATGATATTATAAGCATGTACTATGATCTAAAAGGGAACTTAAGGAGGAAGAGGATAGCCTACCAGTAAACTCCAATCAAAGGAAGTGACCATACTACTTGGACGGGGTGTTGTGGGAATGGGAGAACTGCGCCCTTGTGTTATGGGACTAGGAGAAATACCCCCTTGTGCTATGGGAATGGGAGATCTGCTCTCTAGTGATGCAAGAATGGGAGGATTTCCCCCTTGTGCCATGGGAACAAGATAACTATCCCCTTGATTGGAACCTGAAGAAACGAGAAGAACCTGAGTGGTATGGACTTTACTCTCTACAAGAAAGGTACGATCAACTGAAGGTGGAATCAAGTCAACCATTTTCTCAACCAATGGTTGGTTAGGAACGAACTCATGGGATTCATGTTCAGAGAGAGTGGGATTGACTAGAGATGGATTTTGATCAATCACTTCATCAACTAGTGGAGGATTGGGAAAATGTTTTCGATAACTAGCCGGAAGATGAGGCTAAGAAGTTGTAAGGTTTTCCAACACTTTTGAGGATTCATCTATATAATGACAAAGGTGAATAGGATGATTCCATTCACATAACCTATAGGGAAACTTAGCTTTACCCTTCTTTCCATGAACCTTATGATCACTAGTTGAAGGCTAATCACCAACATGATCTCTAGAGGTTGATGAAAAAGGTTGATGTGAGCTTGTAGACCACACTTCTAATAGATTGGGAATACCAAGACAATCTCTAAGAAGGTGGTGACCCTTACATAAATCACAAGGGAATTTAACTTTAGGGGGTTTATTGAAAGATTTTACCATACTAGTTTCATTTGTAGCAATGGTTGCTTGGTTGTCCCCCTGCTTATTTTGCTTCTTCCTCTTCGTCTCTTCTTCTTCTTCTTATATTCGTGGTTACTAGAAACAATACTTTCACTAGGCAAGGAGGAATAAAGGGATGAAGAAATAATAGGCGAAGAAGGAAAAGGGTCAACTTTAGGATCAAATTGAGGTTGATATTGTTCAGGTGGAGGAGAATCTGGTTGAGGAGCAATTTGGACATTCAAAACCATAGTGGTTGAAAACAACCAAACTGAAAAACTAATGGTAAATTTGGGAAGGGACAAAATTGCCATATAAGGAGCACCAATATTCCTAAAAGGAGGAAAATGGATAAGATTCCCATCAAAGGGGTTTCCTTGATTGGTAGACTCTAAAGTTGTTGTCATTAGTCTCATTCTAAGATCCATTAAGGAGATATTCCATGGCGGGGATGTTGTTCCATGGTAAATTAATTGATTTTAGGAATTAAAGACACAAATAAAACAAAGGGATAACTAGGAAAAAACGACTACCACGTCAATGTGAATTGTAATATACAAGCTTGGTAAACTAAGGATTTACTTACGGGAAGGCAATCTCCCCAAATGTTGTGTTCGGCGTATTACAATGTGCAAGGTGGATCACTTAGTTACTTATGGCAAGGATAGAAACCTATGGTGGACATCCAAAATATACTCGATGGTACATGGAGGTGCAGGCTATAGTAGCTATATATAATACGTAACCGTATGATGTGAGCATTTCCATATACCTTTCATACGTGGAGTGCCATCCAATATACCTAAAAGTACGTGGAGAATGGTCCAATACACTTACGCAAGTGGAATGATATTTCACCCCCGATATGTAACGCTGAAAAAAAATGACAAATATTACACTTGAAGATGTCAGAACATGTCTCTCGCCTAGGCCTTTAAATGTTTGCATTAATGTGACAAATTCTCCTTAGGTTGATTCGATAAATCTTAGAGTTGATCTCGAATTAAGTTTCAGTTTTCAAGGCTCACCAAGAATTTCACCTGAATATCATAAAAGATGCAATATATCATGATGAAATAATTATTTTTTCAATGAAAATCTATCTACGGAAGGGAAGAGAACAAAGAGTATGCAATATACAATATGCACCAAACAAATCTATCAAGTGAAATTCCCCTAATCCAACTATTCCAATTCCAATTCAAACAAAAAAACATACATGTGATGCAAAGAGATTTTTCTTTTCAATTCCACTTAATTTTCAAAATGACATGAAAACTAAGATATATGCTTGATCACCGAAAACAAAAACTATTCAAAATGATGACTAGAACACCAATTCCTCCAAGAACTCAATGATGAAACAATCAGTTTTCTAATGACCTAATGACAAGAAAAAATAAAAATCTAAACAAATTCTCATCAAAGTCACTCAAAACCAAAAGGAAACAAGATGATGGATTATGAAGGGCTCAAACACACTTAGGGAAACAAAGAGGAGAAACTGGAACAAGGTTAATCAAAGAGCAAAGCAAAAAAAGGGAGTTTTCTGCATGGAACAGGGATCATCACAGGTGCAAAGAGGGCACCAATGATATGCAATGCAAGTGCAGACTGGCTCAGAGAGCATTGCAACCTTGTGTCAATAGACCAGGGGGTGCGCTGATGAGGGTTGGAGCCCGTTTCTGAGACAAAAACTCAACTTAAGCGTAGTGAAACATCTCACTAGGGTGAATTCTAACTAAGTGATATAGTGAAAGTCTGAACAAGAGGTAAAACAAGTAATAAGGACAAGGAAACCACTAAGGGAATGAATAGCTAACTAGTATGGCTTCCTTTTTTTTTTTGGAATTTGCAATTGTGGAAAAAAGTATATTCCCTAAAATTGATGGAATGATCTAGAACAACAGAAAGTAAGGAATACAATGTTTCCCTTAGAGAAATTGGAGAATGGAGAGAGACCTACTTGTGATCTATCGAAAGCTTCGCTCTTCTCTTGGCTTGTATGCTCCAATCCTATATTTGATCACCATAATTAGAACCTACACATTCAATAGACCCAACCCAAATATCTATGACAACTGTGTAGCATAATCCAATTAATATATTCAATGGATCAATAAGGCATCATAATATATGAATGTAAACATGACATAACACATATAGGAAAACAATCTACTCCTTGTATTAATAGAAATGGAGAGAGATTACAACCAAATATAGTAGTTGATCTTGTAGAGATCGCATGAAGTTGACTTTTCCTTTTGTGTCACAAAGTACACCTCTTAGGTCACCCTAATGCATGGAATGATGAATCTCTTATGATCAAAGCAACAACATGAGGGCATGATAGGTATCCAAAAGCCAACCCCTAGCTTGTGGGAGGAAGTAAATATAGAGGAGAGAGAGGTAGTTTAGGAATTATTATCCATTTACCAATTTAGGCTTCAGATCCACTCTTGATGGGAGGATAAGATCAAAGGATAAGAGGTGAAATATCCAAGGTAGGATTATATAGGATTCAAAGTTCTTATCCAAGGTAAATGGTTAAAGCAACCTCTGGAAGTTTTGGAAGAGAAAGCTTCAAGATTCCTTTTATTTGTCCTAATTTTTTGGAATCAGCACACCCCACCAAAAAGGGAAAACCTGTAGCTAATCAGAGTAGGCGCAGGAGGGAGAAACATGCTTTGCAATGTTGGTACCTAAAGGGCCATGACGTGTTGGGCCAAAAAATCACTAAAATGAGGCATTCAAGGGCATAAAATCTTGGATTTGGGAGTCATGTTTAGGGCTTTATGTACAGATGATGACAAGGTGTTAATGGATTATGATTGGTCCAGTTTGTAGGCCTATTGACTAGATGAGACAAAATGGCCTCTAATAAGGATGATATTGGATATATACTCTGTTTTGGAATGGGAAGTCAAGGTACTCTGTCAGTAACTACATATCCATGAACACATGAAGAGGCAATGTCTCATTCAGATCGACATGTTATAGATATTATATTAGATGCAAAATCCATTTCTCCAGTGAACTCACCACATGATAGACCCCACATCTCACAAAATTGGTGTTCATAAGAGGGGGTACTTCATAAACAATCGTGGACTATTGTTAAGTTCTCGAGGAAGTAAAGGTCATAAGTGGTGTAGAAAAAAGGTTCACATTATTCTAGCTACTGAGAAAGATGTTGCAAATTCAATAAAAATAGATGGCCTGAAATTGATTTTGATGTAGGCTTGATTAAGTTTTATATTGAAAAATAAGGTTATTGGAAATTAAAGGTATAAATCTAAAATTTTCATGTCCAAAACCAAAGATATCTGGCACCTTGTCAACATATTACTTCCAATAGCTCCAAGTTAGGAGGATGCATTTTATTAAAGCCATTTCATTCTATTATTTTCTTACTGGGTCCCAAACTATTTGGGAAGAATTATTAATTGTGCAGATCATCTTTCGGATTCATCGCATTAGTTTTCTTTTGATCGACATTTCGAACCAGCAATGGTGTTTCATCTTCAGGATGTGAAAGAAATATTAATCCTTTTTTCTTTCTTTCAAATAGAAATTAAGAAAGAATTTGGATGATTCTAGGTTTATGGAGACTCAAATATTATTATGGATTAGCAAAGGGCTCAATTTGTTATGGATCAGATCCTAGAAATGAGGACAAATTTTCATTTGATTTGCTTACGCATATTTTCCATGAGCACAAATCCCAAGCATATTCCTTACCCATTGTCTTATATACATATGTTATTATGTATATGAAGAAATAATTCATCATTGTCGGAATTGCAAAAAAGTTGTGTTATGTTGTAGTAAATAGATTCCTAAGGAATCTTGTCCAAGTATGAAGAAAGGTGTGGTAAGTTAGATTGATGATAGACTTGGTTTCTTCATTAGATTTTTAAATCATGACAAAAATTAACACAATTGATCGTGTTCTTTTTCCATTATCGAAAATTTATTTGTATTATTATTTGGATGAAAAGTTCATATCACGAAAATTTGAAAGAATTCTACAAAGGCTTGTTGTTATTGTTTTCAAGCACGATAGACATCCACAATTCTTTGATTTTGGAACCTTCATATTGAAAAATTAGGGAATTTGGCTTATAGGAGAATTATACAACGCAATGATAAAGTAGCCTTATATGTTTCCAATGGATACTCTATGGCATATGAAGATTCATAACAATGATTTCTGTGGAAGCTATTCTTGCATCATTGTGGCAATAGAGATGGAAGCATTTGCGAGTAATTCAAAGGATGAGAGAATTTGGTCAAAGTAGTTTTCAATAAAGTAACAATTGGAAATGAAAAATCTTTGTAAATTTTACTTCAACAATTACCAGTAATATAGGTGGCAGAGCTTGCCATATTTCTTGGGAAGTTAACAAATTATCAAAGAGAAGATTCAAATTTCCTAACAACAAATCAAAAATAAATAAACTAATTTTAACATATTTATTCATAATATCAACAATTAAAATACCCGATCTAGATTTGAAGGAGAAGGATCAGTTAATAGTGTAATTAAATCCCAATTTCAAGGGTATATTTCTAGATTTCCTGCAACAAGCCAAAGAATGTTTTATTGTTAGTTTATTTTCAAGGATTTGATTCCTAAAGGTTAGGTAATAGTTGTAGGGTTTGGTTTTCCTATATATTCTTATATTTGTAATGAACAAGGGTTGGCTTTTTATGCCAAAATATTGACATTTTTTGCAAAGACTTCTACTACATAATTTTCAATCAAAAGTTTTGGCTTCAATTCTATGATAGAACTTGTTCACATGTTTTTGCTTCCAGTATTACATAGCCTTTTCTCCGTATGTTTGAGAGAGTGTAGATATTGGGAAAGGCTAGATTGAGTGTCAGCCTCCCTGAGGTCTCCTGCAAAGTTATGTTCTATACTGAATGATTATTTGAATAGTTTGTTTGATGATTATTAAAAAAAAATAGATTGTTGCGTTCTATACTTATCCTCAAATGTAGTGCTGTCTGATGTAAAGATTCTCTTCACGCTTTCTAATCTTATTATTTATCCTAGGTGTTTAGTGTAAATGTTAGGATGCCTAATAAATTTTTCATTCTTCAATTCAAATTTTTCAAGTTAATATATTTTGTCATAGCTAAATGTTGGCACTTTGATGAGGACTCTGCAAGATAGGGATTTATTTTTTAGCTAGGGATTGGAGACCTGAAGTAACCACCCTATATGAAAACCTCTATATATGGCCATTATGCTTCATAGGTTGCTATCCAGTGGCAGTGAAAAAAAAAAGCATTATAAAATTGAGGGAGCCTCCTCTGGTTCGAGGGCTAATTTGAACCTAAAGTTGGTTGAGTTGGTTTCTCGATGGAGTTTCGTAGCCAATAACTCCCTTCAGGAAACATTACAACACCAACCACAACAAAAAATGATTGTGGAAGATCCTCAACCTTTGCTTGGGGGAATTAGGGGGAACCATTATTTTCCTCTAAGAAGAAATGAACCTATTTTCATGTGGAATGAAGAAGTTTTATCCATGAGAGAAAATTATTACGACACTCTTGAGTCGATTTTTTCTTCTAAGGACTCAACCACCCCTACTACATCCATTAGACTTCCCTGACTAGATAAGCCTTTGGAACCAAAATTTCACCCACCTAAGTGTGTTCTATATAAGTATAAACATAATACCAATGCATGGGATGCCCAACATTATAGTATTTTTGAGGATTTATCCCAAGCATGTTATTCCATGTCTGCTCTAGAAGTTTTGAAGAGCTATACTATGCAAAGAAAGCCTTGTTAATAATTGTCAAAGGGGTGGATACCTCAGAGCTATTTTTGATAAAATTTGACATTATTTCTCCTCATTTTATACTGCCTCATGAAGTTTCATTCTAGATCTCAATTTTCATCTTCAATTGAGATATATCACACTCTTATGGATGAAGGGTATTCTACTTGTGTTATTTCTACATCATGTTAGAAGTCTATTGGTTCGACAATACTAGTTAAGTCCAATATAACCCTATAATCCTTTGATAGAAACACCTTCATGCCTAAGGGAACTATTCCTTCATTTTCCATTGAGCTAAGGGGGAAAAATCATGACTCTCTATGATGAAGTAGATGATGCTACCTTAGAGCATAATTCGCTCCTTGGTCATAGTTCCTTCCCATGTTTGCCATTGTGTCTTCGGTTTTTCGTGTGCTTCCATTTCCTTATGAAGGTAATCTTGTCACAATCGATTAATTAGATTAGTACTTATTTTTGGCCAAATATACCACTAGAGGAAACGGTGTGGCATTATTTAAAAGCTTGTCACTTATCAATATATTTCCTTTACCACTTTCAAATTCTCCTCCTTCTTTAGTTTCTCCTATGCACATGATCTCTTCTATCACTTGTTGACCCATAAGTCTAATGACCCTTGGGTGGTGCCTTCTCCTTTAGAATTAGACCAAGATGGTGAGAATATGCTTCCTTTAGCAGAAGAGATTGACTCTTTGGTAGTCCTATTAGTACCTCCCAATGCTAGTTAGGAAATCCATCCCAGTGTCGAATATGACTAATATATTTCACCCACTCAGGCCATCACTTCGCCTATTCCATGTGACTCCCTCAACGACGAGTTTCCTTACAAGCAAGTCATTTTGGCGATCATGGATCCTATTGATAATGCTAGGGTGATTATGCCTCTTGATGCCTCTATTTTCCTCGAATTGAAAAAGGTAGATATTGGTGGAGTAAATATTGAATCAACCTTGGGGGAATGTTTCTAGGGAATCCCTGGAAATGCCATCCTTGGACCAAACCAAGTCTTTGGTTTCTGATATAGAACTTGCCAATGAATTGTCCAACCCACATCCTCCCATTAACCAACGTATTGTACCCCATTTATGTCTTGATATTCATTTTGAAGGAGCTACATTAGCTCATGAGACCACTCATCCTTTATCTCCTCAGGCCATTCTTGATAATGATATGGTTCTAAGCCTCCCCTATAATCTCCAACCTTTAGGAATATTGAAATTCAACTCTCTATGGCATGGCCCCATCATGGTGCATCATATGGTACCCGAAATAATCCATAAGTTCATGCATAAGAATCCTTGGTCTGTTCCCGACAGTGGGCTTAACTCTCTTTCCTTTGATGAATTGTATGTTGTTAATTAGTTATTGTTTATTGTTGTGCTAGCATGACCTTGCAGGGCGAATTGTGGAAGTATTCATTACAATCAATAGTGGGTTTATCTCATTGAATCATGATTGGTCGAGTACACTATTGTTCAACATTAGATCATTTCTTCACACTTAGTGGACTATGCTAGGTACCTTGGGTTCCATTTTCATTATCGGCGGGTCCTCTCACATCTCTTAATGTATACATCAATGACTCGTAATCAAGAAGTTTCTACCATGCTCAACATTAACACATCTATTCATATATTCTAGATTCATACAACCAATTTTGTTTATAAGTACCTAGGTTAGGGACATTTTACTCTTATATGACACCCTTCCCAAACTACGTTGGAGTTATGTACCATTCTATCTACTTTGAGAACTAATTTGTGACATCTCCCTTTTGTGTGTCCATAGTCCTACTAATGTATAATATGACATAGATCCACATCATATTTACTGGTGGCTATGATATTTTGGTTTGTCACATGGATCCATTGTGTTTTTTTTGTGGCCATATCCTAGCATTTCCTGTCATGGATCCGTAGTGTATACTTGGAGGCCATGTTCAGTTTCACTTTATGACCAAGCATGGGTAATCACAACTTAGGTATGATATCAATATGGTTGAGACTTCATCATTTGAGTCACTCTAATCTAGCTTTGCAGTCATGGCTTCTTCCTCCCATTTTGTGCTCTAAGTGTTGTTATAATGCATTTTAGTTGTCAAATTTTATTTTTGCCTTATGCATTAGGGGGTATTTGTTATAAATATATTTTCCACTTCATCATAGCAAGAGAGACCCAAGATCAACTTACCTAAATAGTTGGTTAGAATGCATCCCCGTTCACCCTTTTCTTTAGTTATGTGGGTATTACAAGGGAGTTGTTCCATGTTAAAAGGATGGAATTACATCATTGAGTAATTTATGATAATTATTTTGTTACAATTTAATAATTATGAAATAATAATCATTTCATAATTGAAAAAAGGGTTCTATATTTTATTATTTATATCTAACTTCTCAAGCCTTGAGGTGTCTAGATATAATTTCCTGAAGGATAAAATGAACCTATATAATTTGACTCTATTGAGAGGAATGATGCTAGAAATAGTTATATTCAAATCTAGAGGTATAGCACAACACCTTTGCTAATTTGTGGAGGCTATCCTTATTGGAGTTAGAGACAAGGATTGCAAGTTGGAGAGGGGAGGCTTCATGATGGCATACCATTTTTTTGTTGTACTATTTTTTCATTTTAATAAAGTCGATTGCCTTCCCTTATGTTGATTTACTTTTATGATTTATATGTTTTTCATTAGCTATCGATTATTGTTATGATGACATGACCTTGTAGGGGGAATTGTGTTATTATTGTTGGTTGTCCTTGTGAAGTTGTTGGCTTGAAATTTGGGAGCTAGGTTTTCTAGTGTGTTCCTCAAGCTGACTACTCCAACCATCTGCTGCATCTTTTTCTAAGTGGTATGATCTATCATCTTCCTTCACATTTTATATCATTTCCTACATGTAATGAGATTTTTTGAATTGCACACTTCCTCATACAAAGTTTGGTGAATATTGGGAAAGGCTCACAGAGAAACAAATACTTATGATTGAGTGATTTTAATCACAACAATTGCATCACATTAAAAACAAAACATAAGCATGGCACATTGCCTAGGAATATCCTTCATGCCACAACATCATGAAATTTCGTCCTTCCACATAAAAACTTGCTTTGAACCCATAATGTTTGAGAGTGTTGAAGTGGTCTCAGTTGGAAATATTGGGGGGGTGAATTAATATTCCTTATCAATTATCTCTTTTAAATATTTTTAGAGGATTAGCTAATCTTAAATTATTATTATTTTTTATCGAGTAACAACAATAAACAAAAGAACATAATAGGCATAAAAAATTTAGGTGGGAAACCCCCTCCGAGTCAAAAACCACCGAACTCTTTTCTAATAAATTATTTAATCATCAACCCTAATTGAAATGAAAGTTACAAATTCCAAGAATTCTATAAAAGAATTATTATTTAGCTCCCACTGGAAGGACACCCCAATACCCTCATTTCTTTAGTAGTCAACTAAATGGATGACCCAAAATCCTAGACCAACCTACCACCCTGAAGTGTTCATAGGCTCCAACCTGTAGGCGACTTCATGCAACTTCCTAGAACCTCCATGTGACCCTATAATGATTAGAAGTGAGAAAAGAATGTGGAATCCTATACTAGGGACAATGATCCATGATACAGTATGATTTACAATGATTTTCTTGTACTTCACTGAACACTTGATCACACTATGACTTGCAACCCCACCATGAAATTATCCCAATAGTGACTCCTATATCCCCAAACAATGCCTCTTCGACTCTAGGCAGATTGACTCTTTTACAATAATGACTCTTTCAATGATGACTCTTTTACAAATTTACAATGACGACTCTTTTACAACACTGGATTTTTGACAAGACCTGACACTTGACTCAACATTTCTTCTTGGATCACTTACAGATGCCGAGGTACTGATGTTCTTGCTTCAAGTAATGGTACTTTGGCATTACATGTCCTTCTAGTATGTGTCTGAGTTGTTCTAAAGTGTCATCCTTCCTACACATGCATTAAGAAGCAATACCCAAACAAATACAAAACAATATACTTATGTTGTCCTACAAAAGCATATGTCAGATATGATACTCAAAATTCAAATGTAAACACTAATCATACATACCTTGTTGTAGTAGACTTACCTTTGACTGTTGATGTGTGGTCCTTACTACAGTGAGCCTTGACTGCACACATTTGTTTCCTTCTAGGAGCTCGATATTGAATCTGTTGTATCTATGTAATTTCAGATCTCCAAGGTCTGAAATTTCACCCTGTAGTAGCCATATGCATCCTCTTTCCAAACCCATAGGTCTGATCGAGATAGTATTCTTCAAGAAATGGTTATGACCAATCTCCCACGATGACTTGATTATAGACTAGTTCAATAGAGCGAACCTGTACAAAGTGCCACATGTCACTGTTTCGACCTTCGACCCTGAAAATGATACCCAAAAAACTAAAGGCAGTCCTATTTCTATCACTATTTACAGAATTTTAATCCAATTCCAAGAGAGAAAGTTATGATGATTATCCCGAGGTCCCCTGTTTGACATGGAATTCAGGATCTTGCAAAAACACTACCTCCATCAAATCATATCTCCGAAAATATATCAAACCAAGATTGGAAATTCAGTAACAATGTTCATCAAGATTGTAGCGCAAATAGGTTTTAATTTCAGCCTTTGAAGAATCATATAATATAAGTTATAGTGACAATTTGAAGCAGCGAAATCCTAGAATCCAAGGCTCTAAACTTGCTTCAAAATAGACCTTCAAAGTTGATCATAATTTTGTGACCTAACTAGACCTTAATGAAACCCTAAAATCCCTACAAAAAATCCTTCGTTAGAATCTCATGGGGTCCGAAAAATTACATAGGTTGTCTCACAAGATAGTTCATTGAAAAGTGCTTGCTAGAGGATGATATGAGGGTCACTATTTATAGAAATGTCTTGAGTTGAGAGGGTCCTAAACATATGAAAATTGGAGGGATTATATGAGCATAAAAAATTGTTAATTATTGACTATTCAATGAACAAAAATAATGATGAGTGCCATGCCACAACCCCATGGGGTTTTAGCTCACTAACTGGGGTTACTAACTTCAAACACGAATAACTCTCAAACCGTGAAGAACTACGTGATGTTCCATATATCAATGGAAACATCTCGATGAGTATAATCCATATAGAAGATCCTTGAATCAGAAGAGGATGATTTTTCATGTCAAAATTCCCATGAAATATCGGGGTATCCCTTGGTGCTGCTTAGGTTGGCATCAATGAAAACCATTGATCAATAATCTACCCCTTTGGAATTGATGGCAACACAAGTACTCCCCTTATGATAATGACACCTCTTCCTACTGACTTCTCTCCCCCTTTGTCATCAATTTCAAAGGGTAACTCCCCCTGACAAACTGTCATCTTGCGGACCTGTACACACTTCCTCTCCCCCTTCTACTTAGTTAGATAAGAGAAAGAGTCTAATGATAACTTGGGATAATCCCAAGCCTTTGGTGAAGATACTCAAATTCTTAATGAGGTAATGGTTTGGTAAAGATGTCAGCAATTTGTGCCTTTGTTCCAACATATTCAAGCTTGATATTCTTTTCAACGACCTGCTCTCTAATGAAATGATATTTGATCGAAATGTGCTTTGTTTTGGAATGCATCACATGATTCTTGGAGATAATGATGGCACTACTGTTATCACAGAAGATGGGAATAGGCTCATTAAACTTGACTTTAAGATCTTGCAAAATTTTCTTCATCTAGAGAACTTGAGTACAACAAGCTGCTACCATGATATATTCTTCTTCTGTCGTGGATAATGAGGTTGAAGACCACTCTTTACTTAACCATGAAACAAGGCAACCACCTAGATAGAATGCTACTCCAATGGTACTCTTTCGATCATCAACACTTCCTACCCAATCTGCATCTGTATAAGCTTGGATAACTAGATTATTTCCTTTGGGATACCATAAACCATATTCTGTTGTGTACTTAAGATATCGAAGAATTCATTTGACAATAATAATATGAGATTCTTTTAGTGCTTCTTGGAATCTTGCTACTTGTCCAACTACTTGCATTACGTCTGATCGAGAAGTTGTCACATATAGAATACTGCCAATCATAAATCTACACAACCTCTCGTCCACATTCTTTGATGAATCTTCTAAACTTAACTTAAAACCTGTTACCATTGGGGTAAGGACAAACTTGCAATCTTCCATCTTGAATTTCTTGAGCATTTCCTTGATGTACTTGGTTTAATATATAAATATTCCTTTATCCTGTCGAGATATATGAAGCCCAAAAATTATGTAATCTCACCAGGTAGAGACATTTCAAACTCAATTTTCATCTTTGTGGCAAATTTTTTACTTAATCTATCATCATTTCTTCGAAAGATTATATCATCCACATATACCTCAATAATTGTTAGGTTATCTTGATCCACTTTCTCATATAGATTGTTTTCGACACTTCCTTTCTTGAATCCTTGTTGATGTAGATATCCATCAAGACGAGCATACCAACCTCTAGGAGTTTGTTTGAGACCATATAGTTCCTTGTTAATATGCAAACGTAGTCTTCCT
The DNA here is from genome assembly GCA_000404065.3 of Pinus taeda. Classification (NCBI taxonomy): domain Eukaryota; kingdom Viridiplantae; phylum Streptophyta; class Pinopsida; order Pinales; family Pinaceae; genus Pinus; species Pinus taeda. Next base: position 269,091 of record APFE030498302.1, on the reverse strand, counting down.
TGTTAGAGAGAATAAAACCTTTGGGTTTTTCGATGTACACTTATTCTTCTAATTCACCATTTAGAAAGGATAAATTAACATCCATTTGGTAGAACATGATTTTTCTCAAGTAGGCATAAGCGAGAAAAATCCCGATAGCTTCCATTCTGGAAATGGGAGCAAATTCTTCCTCAAAATAAATTCCTTATACTTGTGCATATCCTTTGCAGAATCATCTTGCCTTATTCTTGGTAACCTGTCTGTCCTCATTTAATTTTTTACTGAAGACCCATTTAGTTCCAATATTTTTTTTATCCTTTGGTCGTGGAACCAATTCCCAAGTGTTGTTATTCTTAATTTGATCCAGTTTTTCGTTCATAGCTGCTACCCAATGTTCATCTTGACTAGCTTCCTTAAAATTGCTAGGCTCAAAAGTTACTAAAAGAGAAAGGTGGGCTTGCTATGACGAAAGAAGTTTTTGACTTCTTCTGGTTCTAATTCCTTCATTTATGTTGTTGCTGATTTGATTTGATGGATGATTCTTTTGACACCATTCTTTGAAAATTTTACATAAATTTCTTATACATCCTGCTGATCATTTCTTATTTCCTCTTGGTTGATTATTGTTTCCTTATTTGATTGGTCTTGTTCTGGAGCTTCTTCTTCATCCTTCACAGATTCTACCTCAAGCCCCTATGAGATGATCTCATTGTTATCCTTTACAACACAGTCTTTGTGAAAAGTAACATTTATGCTTTCATCTATTTGTTTTTGCCTCATATTGTAGCATCTATAAGCCTTTATTTTGTGTGAATAACCAGGGAAAATACATTCGTCAACACGTGAATCGAACTTGCCCAATTTTTGGTCTTCTCTATTCATGTAGCATTTACTTCCAAATATTTTGAAGTATTTGACATTCGCCGGTCTTCCCTTCCATAGTTCATACAGAGTCATGTTACAATTGTTCCTAAGAAGACCTATGTTTATAATGAATACGGATGTATCGATTGCTTGAACCCAAAATTTATTATCCAATTTCATTTAACATTGTTCTAGCCATTTCCAGTATGGTTTGCTTTTTTATTTCAGAAACTCCATTCTACTGTGATGTTCTCGCTGTTGAGAATTTCCTTTTTATTCCATTTTTGTCACAATATTTCTGAAATGATTTGCACATGAATTCTCTGCCATTATCTAATCTCAGAGATCTAATCTTGAAATCAGTTTCATTTTCGACCTATTCCTTGTATATTTTGAAACATTCAAATGCCTCAGATTTTTTCTTTAAGAAACTGATGGTTGTCATTCTGGTGTAATCATCTATCATTAGCATAAGCTATAGTCAACCATCTAAACCTTTTGTTCTCATAGGAAGACATGGATCAATTTCTATTAATTCCATTGAACGTGACACAAAGTGTTCCTTTTCCTTGAACTCATCTTTTTCCTGTTTGTCGTTCTGACAAGATTCACATATCGTATTGGTAGCTTCTGAAATTTTAGTCATTTCTCTTACTGCTTCCTTTTTGCTGATCCTAACCAAATTGTCAAAATTTATATGTCCCATTCATTTGTGCCATAACCAGCTTTCATCTTCTATTGTCAAAAATCATCGTTTAGGTGTTTCATCCAAAATGTATATGTCATTTGGAGCTCTGCTTGTTATAGCCAATGTTTTTCCAAATTTTCCTTTCCTGATTTCACATTTCTTAGAGTTAAATAGCATCATGTGTACTTTATCGCACATTGGTACAACATTGAGTAGATTGTGATTCATATTTTCAACCAACAACACATCCTTCGCTAATGCATCCTTGCTTCCAAGTGTGACCGTACCTACTCCTATGATGTTTTAAGACTCATCATTTCCAAAAGACACTATTCCATCCTTCTTTTCCTTCAAGGATATGAACTTATTTTTATCTCCAGTCATATGCATTGAGAAACCATTCTCAACATAACAAATGTTTCTGTTTCTTTGAGTGTTGAGAGAGATAACACATTTTTCAGTTTTCTTTTTCCATACTTGTTCATTTTGATTTTGCGAGAATTCCTTTGAAGAGCTTCCAAGTCTGCAATATTTAGCCATATGTCCAAAATTGTTACATTTGTAACATTCGACATCATCTTTCAAATGATCAAATATGTTGATATTCTGCTAAGTTTTGGAATATCCATTTCTGAAAGATCTCCTGGAACTATATTCATTCCAGACATACATGCCACATTCTACAACTCTATGTCCAAACCTTCCACATGAATAACAATGACCATAAAAGATAGTTTGATACCTGGGAGGAAATCTTCTTCGAGGAATTGTTTTCCATGGTTCTTCCTGCGAGTCTTGATCTCTTGATTTATCTAAGAGATCTACCTGCTTGGTAGATTTTTCATATCCTTCTTCTTTTGTTGTCATAGAAGGACTTGACTCCTTTTCTGATTTTTCTTTGTAACCAAGATCACTCTTAGCATTGCATGATCGCTGATTGGTGATGAGTTCTTCCAATGCCTTTGAGCTATTGGCGTATTTTTGAAGAGTTTTTCTATTTTTTACTTCCTTTCATAGAGAGACTATTTCAATTTTCAATGCCTCTCTTTCCTTGTTGATTTCCCTTTAATTCTTTCCTGAGTGATTCTTCAATTCATTTGTACTCTTAAACCTTGATTTTAAGATTTAGGACCTATTCCATTTATTTATTTAATTTGTCTTCAAGAGTGTTGACATGCTTCTTTTCAGTCTTGAGCTCTTTGATAATCCTGATAACTTCGTTTTGAAATTCGACATAAATCATCTCTTCTTCTCCTTCTTCATCAGATGCTTCTTGCTTATTGTGATTGTCCATAAACAATACTCTTCCGTTGATTTCTTCTTCGTTATCATTGTGTTTATCAAATGAGGAGCTATGTTCTTTGGAGAAGAAACTCTTCTTAAACGATTTCTTCTGTCCTTGCTTGTTGTACTACCTATGAACTTTTTTTCCCTTCGTAACAACCTCATTTTTGTGAGGACACTTGGCTGCAAAATTCCTAGCCTCACCACAATCAAAACATTTTACTGGAAGTTTACCTTTGAATTTTCTCGTACCTGTTCTCATTTTCCGCACGAAGTAGGAAAATTCTTTGTCTAAAAATTATTCTTCATCTTCTTCCTTTTCTTCATCCTTATAACTAAATGTTTTTTCTTTCAGAGTTTGCTTGTCCTTACTAGTCTTATTGGATGTGGCAAATGCTGTTTCTAAGTGAGATGTGCCATCCTCTTCTCAATCCTCATTTCATATCCCTTAAGAATTCCATGCAATTCATCTATGATGAGATTGGTCAGATTCGATCTATCTTCCAAGACATATACCTTTGGGTTGAATCTTGCTGGCAAGGTTCTAAGGATCTTTAGGACACATATTTTTGTGTCGATAGGTTCTCCCAAACCTTCCAATGTATTTTTTGTTTCATCAACAAGCTAAAAGTATGTAGCGATATCTTCATCTTCCTTCATTATGAGTTTCTCAAATTTTGTCCTGAAAATTTGAAGCTTTGCTTCTTTCACCTGTGAATCACCTTGTTCATCCAGGTTCAATGTGAATCCTTTTTCAACGGTTTCCCATACTTCGTATCCTTGTTCCAACAAATGAACTTTCATTCTTTTGCTCCAAAGTAAATAGTTATTTCCATTGAACAAAGGAACTCTATTCTTGATGTATTCCATGATCTCTTTCTAGTTGTTAGACTGCTATTGAAGGAACCAAGCTCTGATTCCAATTGTTGGGAATATTTTGAATGGGGGGGGGGGGGGGGGGGGGGGGGGGGGGGTGTGAATCAATATTCCTTAGCAATTAGAAATTTTAATTATTCTAAGAGAATTATTTAATATTCAATTATTATTAATGTTTATACAGTAACAACAATAAAAAAAAGAACAAAATAGGTAAAAGAATTATAGGTGAAAACTCCCTCTGGGTCAAAAGACACTGGAAGCTTTTCTAATAAATTCTCTAATCTTCAACCCCAATTGAAATGAAAGTTACAATTTCTTGGAATTATAGAAAATCATTCTTCTCTAGCTCCCACTCAAAGGATGCCCCAATGCCTAGGTTTCTTCAATAGTCAACTGAATGGATGCCTCAACATCCTAGACCAACCTGCCACCTTGAAGTGTTCATAGGCTCCAAACTGTAGGTGACTTCATGCACCTGCTTAGCACCTCCCTACCACCCTATAATGATTAGAAGTGAGACAAGAGTGTGGAATCCCATACCAGGGACAATGATCCACAACACAATATGATTTACAATGATTTTCTTGTACTTAATCGAACACCCAATCACATTATAACCTGCAACCCGACCATGACATCATCCCAACAGAGAATTCTATACCTCCCAATATTTCCTCTTCAACTCTAGGTAGATTGTCTCTTTTACAGTAATGACCCTTTTACAAATTTACAATGATGATTCTTTTACAACACTGGCTTTCTGTCACTCTTTCCTTCTAGGAGCTCGATATTGAATATGTTTTATCTATGTAAATTTGGATCTCCAAACTCTAAAATTTCTTCATATGGTAGCCCTCTGAGTCCTCTTTCCAACCCCATAGGTTTTATCGAGATTGGAGTCTTCAAGAAAGATTTAGGACCAATCTCCCATGATGACCTAATTATAGACTGGTTCATTAGAGCGAACTTGTACGAAGTTCCACATGTCACGTTTTTGACCTATGGCCGTGAAAATGATACCCAACAAACTATAGTCTTTCCTATTTCTATCACTATTTACTAAATTTTAATCAAATTTTTAAATAGAAAGCAATGACAATTTTACTCAGGTCACCTGTTTGACATGGAATTCGAGAGTTTGCAAAAATCCTAACTTCCTCAGATCATATCTCCGAAAATATAGTGAACCAAGATCTGATATTTTGTCAAGAGGTTCATCAAGAGTTTGGATAAAATGGGTTTTAATTTTATCTTCTTAAGCTTCATATAAAAAAAAGTATCGTGAAAATTCCACGATGACCTGTTTGAAGCAGTGAAATCCTAGAATCCAAGGCTCTAAACTTGCTTCAAAATAGACCTTCCAACTTGATCATAAGTTTTAACCCTAGCCACAACTCAACAAAACCTTAAACTCCTTGCAACAGATCCTACGTTAGAAGCTCATGAGGGAAAAAAAAATACAGAGGTCATCTCACAAGATAGTTCGTTGGAAAGTGCTTTCTAGAAGAGGATATGAGGGTCACTATTTATAGAAATCTATTGAGTTGAGAGGTTCCTCAACAAGTGAACGCTGGAGGGATTTTAGGAGAATAAAACATTATTAATTATTCACTATTCAATGACCACAACCAATGATGAGTGTCATGCCACAACCCTATGGTGTTTTAGCCCACTAACTGGGGTTACTAACTTCAAACACGAATAACTCTCAAACCATGAAGAACTACATGGCATTCCATATATCAAAGAAAACAATCAACAAGTAGAATCCATATAGAATATACTTGACTCAGAATAGGATGATTTTTCAAGTCAAAATTCCATTTCAAGATTGGGGTAGCCCGTGGTGCTGCTTGGGTTGACATCATTGACAACCATTGATCAACAGTCTCCACATAACTACTAGTGTGGCTAGATTTACTAGCATCAATATCTATGTTTTTCAATATAGTATCTCGATAAGAAAATTAATATCTTTGAATGTATGTATCTCAATATATTTTTGATCTCTAGTATTTTCACTCGGTAGATCCACTAGTACCTTCTATATCTCTTAATGGAATATTCACCTAGCTCCTTTTTGGTCTAGTTAATGGAACACCAACAATTGTCCCACTAGCTCACAAGGGAAAACTAAAAATGTGGTCTTCAACAAATGTCACATGGTTCCATTGAAAGATGTGAAACAATGAGCATAACTACATCAAAATATGGATTCGAATTTCATAGAACTCCCTCTTGATTAGATTTATCTTGCTTATGTTAACTCTTCCATTCTTCCAATGAAAGTCCTCTCGAATGGGCCACTAGCTAGTGGGATATTTATTCAAACATCTCAATGACTTAAGGACGACTCAGTCTCCCACAACGCTTGAGCCTTATTGTGACTAGATACCACTCATAGCCTCCCATTGACCCATATGACTAAGGGATTAGATAAAAAACTCAGTCCCAAAATTTCCAATATAAACTCTAAATTTTCAAGGAAAATTTATAATTTTATAGGGGGTTTCTTAGCCTATATAAGGACTAAAAAAGAATTTAAAAAGTTAGTAATCTACCAAGAAACCATATATGGACATAGAAGTCTTCATTTTCCTTTATAAGCACACATAAATTCTTCCCTTGACCAAGTATCTTCTCATAAATAACAAAAGATGGCCAAAGGCCAACTTTACAACCTCACCCCAATAGTAATGATATTTTCACACCACTTTGGGATGCAAAGCTACCCATACCCGAGCTATATTTGTTGCTTCAACAGAAAGTTTCACTAAAGATTCAAAAAATTGAAATCAGGATATATAAAATGAATCCCACTCTCCTTCACATACATGCAATCAACATTATACCTTTCAGCTACAAATTCTAGGCCTATTAACACACAATAATAACAACATGGAACTACATAGCACAAAGACAATAATTCATTGATATAGTAGGTGCTCAGTGTTTCCCTATTCTCAATTCCTTATGTGCTTAGTGAAGAAAACTATGTTTCACATTGTGTTGTCATTGATGTCAAAGAGGATATTTGAGATAATAATAATATCATTCAAAATTCCTAAGTATTTGGACTCTCTATGAAGCATTATGATAGATAGATCTCTTGCAAGATCTCATCAAGAGGAGTTAAAGGATCTTGAGGCTATTTGATGTATCTATGCTTCCCTAATGATCCTATAAGTAGCATAGTTTCATACGTCTCATTGATACCTTTCCAATGGTATATCTTTCTCTAAAAAACTCCTCCTGGATGAGAAGGTATGGCCATTTGAAAATCAACATTAGTTGGAGGCCAAAAATATAGGGAAAACACCCATAATATTAATGTGTTGAAGAGTACACACATTTTGGTTGCATCCATGGTACATTAATTACCAGGTCAATGATGGATCTCAACAAAACCTGCATGACCTTTAACTTGTTAAAGAGAATGCATATTTCCACTGGTCAAATATTTTCCATGAGAAAATTAATAGTGGATGATGTTAGAGCTGCATGATAGTTAACAAATCTTGCTAATCCAATAGAATGAGGATACATGGAATAATTTGGTTGGACACATTTGATGACATAGAAAATAGAGTCAGTAGGCTAAAGGAATGCAACATAGCGAATCCTAAAAGGATAAAGTTGATGACATAGACAACCAATCAACATATACTTTACATGATAACAAAAGATGGGGTGATGTGGCCTCAAGTTGATGACATCCACAAGATGAAGTGGCGTCACCAAAGGCTGCCATGTGGAGGCTTATTTGGGACGATTTGACTGGTAAAGGGCAAAAAATGAAAGATATGTAGAACCCGTCACAAATTTTCATGTGGCGTGATGACATCATGATGATGCCATTAATCAATACACTAGTGACCCTATGGATTCAATTATATGGGCGCGATCACATGTTTTGAAATCCAAGTATTAAGGTCTATATGTTTACATTGATCATATGACATGGTCACTGTTGAGCGATAAAAAGGGTCTTTTTGATGTCTATATACCCTACATTAATTATCAATCCACGTACGATTTTTTATCTCAAGAGTGCACTCAGTTTGAGGCGGTCACTTGTTCAAGAGTACTGTTTGCAGTATAGTGCTTTACAAAAGTAAATAAATGCTAGAAACAAACTCTAATTGTAATGGCAAGAAACTTAAATGCTTTGAAACTAAACCATTCACTTAAGAAACTACAACAATCATCAATCAAGGATGCAGTAATGATAACTCTTTCCCTTGTAAACTGATTTAAATGAAAACCAATCAAAGGAAAGATCTTTACTCTGAGAACTAGACAGTAGTAGTCAATGTTCGCTATATTTGTAGACATTTCCATTCACACCAAAGCAAATACTTGAAATAACAATTCAATTAACATAAAAGGAACAACAACTAATCTATTGAAAAGATCAAACAACAAAGTTTAATCTACACGAATGAATTAAGCAACAATCTTAACCGAAATGAACAACAATCTTTAACTAATAAAGGAATTGAGCAACAATCTAAGAAAGGAACAACAAACCTAAGTAAATCTACATAAATTGAACAACAAACTCAATTAAGTGTAAACCCACAACGAATCTAGAGTAATGGAATTAGTAATCTTATTTTAGGATAATGGGCATTAACCATAGTTATAAAGGAACGACAATTGCAGTTATAATGGAACAATAATCTAATGAACAACAATCACAATTGTAAGTAAACCGTAGCTAAATGAACAACGATGTCAATCTGTAAATGAATAGCAATGTCAATCTGTAAATGAATAACAATGTCAATCTGTAAATGGACAACAATATCCGAATTAGACACTGCGATATTATTTCAGAATGAACAACATAACATTTTTAGTTGAAATGATAATCTTGCTATTTCAATTACGAATTCGATATAACAGAGCAAGTCAATGAAATTTTCAGGAACAAAAGATTATTGAATAAAGTGAATTTAAAGGAATGCGAAGGAAATCAAACAACATATGACTGTAATCGAAAAATAATGATACAAAACGCAAGTGATCCACTAGGGCTGGGCCCTTAGCCACCAGGGACGCACTGCTGTGGTTACTCCAGAATTAGATAAGGGAACAACATCTAAGTTATATGTTAATCATAAAGGCAAAGTTACAGCTATCGCTCTTTAAAGAGAGTCGATGATCAAAGTTCAAATTACAATAGTAAACTCTACAAATCAACAATAATATCCGCCCCTTCGGCTAGCAACACTCCCTTTTTATAATGGCCAGGCGGAAGTATCAAAATTACAAATAAGTCTTGAGGTATCGATCCCTCAGGATCAAAGGATCCTGAGGGATTCACCATATCTTTAATCTTCAATTATTGTTTTGTCCTCTTGTGCTGATACCGTGTTTCTTCCTTCTTTTCTTGGTCCATGTGCTCTGATCTTGATTTCCTTGTCTAGATGCGATTTCCTGTCAAAGGGACAGTATTTGGTTCTGCTTTGTCTTTTCTTCTGGAATAGTGATTTTCCATTTTCTTCACTTTTTGCATAGAAAAAGACAATAATTAATCATTTTACATCAATCACAAATTTCCTTAATTCTATCATAATCCTTTAACATATTACCATCTTAGGATGTAAAGAAGTTATGATTTAAAGGAAAAGATAAAGAAATAGATGGTAAATACATACCTTTTCCAATGCTCAACACACCCCTCTACTTACCCTTTTTCATGCCCTCATGAAAACATTGTAATTGACATGAAAGGTTGTTAAGGAATAGGCTGGAGAAGGATTTTCATGTAGTGGTCTAAAACCATGATTTCTAGCTAAGACTTAAAAAATATGCCCTGTTTGACCTTCAGGCAATTCATATAGGCTCTATACCCTGGTGTAGGATACCAGATGATTGGACTTCGAAACCTACAGCCTAACCAAGACAGTCCCTCTCTCAATATGAGGTTACTATAGGTAACTAGGCGATCAACAGCTAGCTTAGAATTTTTGTAATGGAATGGCTCTCTGCCTTGGACATTCCGATTGGAAGTATTGTATTAGAATTTGGCTGCTGCTATGGTAAGGTCTTTGATGGCTAGGAAGTATTCTATCCCTTGCTGGACAACTTCTTTGTGAATAGGTCCCAATGTTTAGATCACACCCTTTTTTTTCATTAAGCTTCTATGCTTATTCCACAGTTGCAATGGGTTTCTAGGTTCACCCTTTACCCATAGATCTAACCCGTTCTCTTGTCTCTGGAAGGTATTGTGGGCTTTAAGCTACTTTATCTAGTTAACAACAAAAGAGATGAATGCTTGAAGTTGGATATCACCCACAAAGGGGAAGGGTTCTTTTCCGTTTCACCGTCCAACACAAGATTATGCAAATAAAACTCACATAGCAATCGCTGGACTTTCACCCCATAATGCTTACAACAATTTATGAAATCATCAATAGTTTTTAACTCTATAGGTAGCCCTGCCTTGACAACCTTAATTTTCAATTGTAAATACCTTTCCATAAAAAATAAAGCATAGTTTTTGGCAGGTTCCCTACATGCTAGAACATTAGTATAAAGAGAACATAATGTATCCATTTGACTCATAACTGTGTCTAGTCTATTGGTTACCTTTTTAACTTTTTCCTCTGCCCTTTACCATCTATCAAAGGCCTTGCTCTCCGATGCATTGATGTTCTTTACCTACTATTGTAACTTCTGATATTTATCCTAGGGAACAATTTCCTCTGTGAGCTTTTCTATCCTTTGTTGGGCTTGTGCCAAATCCTTTTGAAGTTTCAATATCCTCGGATCATTGTCCATCATAACATTTTTGGGCTGGAGATCTACCTAGATCTCCTTATTGCGACTTCTAGTTCTTATACTCTGCATTTCCTTCTCATGAACTGTTCGATCAGTCGTGATGCTAGAGGACAATGCTTCTGTCTAGATGTCCTTATTATAGACTGCTGTGTTTTCTGTTTGGGCTTCTACATTTTTAATAGCCACATGCTGTTCCTTGTGGTCTTGAATAATAATGGGTTTGACTTAAGTCCTTTTGATCTTCTTTTAAGGGGATTTCACCTTGGTGGCTGCATCCTTTGCTCCAGGGGTTCTTTTTGTGATTTTCCCCATTTTTAGGACCCTTATTTGTTGTCTGAGTTGTTTAATTACATTTAACAGTCTCTGTTGTTCCTTTCGCAACTTTTTGATTTCATTAGTTTCCTTCGAAGCAATAACTGTTTCTTTTCTTGGACCTGGGCTTTGTTCTTAAGGGATTGTACCCTTGTCCTAGCTTGTTTCCATGTTTTCTGCTTGGAACACTTCTTCAGTGTTCTTGTCCTCCTTATTAGGTTTTTCAGGGGTGGAACCCCTGGGTTGATCTGCTATTTCCTGGGCAGCTTCTTATTCTACTTCTTCTTCATCATGCATTTCTTCAGATGTACTCCGACTGTGAGAAGAGTGTTCCTATGATTGCGTTTCCTCTTCTTCCTCATCACACATCTCCTCAAATGCACTCTTACTATGACCAGAGTGTTTCTGCAGTCTTTCTTTGATATCGGGGTTGAGTAGGCGGTGGGGCTGGACATACTCACCCATATTGGCCAAAATTTGGGCCAATTCATCTTCTTGCAGAGGCTTTTGTAATGGGCTTTCGCTGGGTTGCTCTGCTTCCTCCCCTTCTTCCTTGTTGGAGTGCTTAGTTTCCTCTTCTTCATTTTCTTCTTCATTTTCCCCTCCTTCAAGTTGTGGAGGTTGCTCGTCCTCTGAATCATGTATCTCTAATGGATGGCTACTGTTTCCTTGGGGATTTCCCAACATTCCTCTGCTTCTCCCCAATCTGGCAGTTTGTCTTCATTTCTGTGGTCTAATTGATGTGCTAGCAGTGCTTTTTCATTTTGGGGCTGGCAAGGCCAATCCCCCATTTATTGAGAAAACCAATTCTTCCCAACTACTTTGCTGTTGGGTGAGACTGTAACTAACTATTAGCTGAATTAAACCATGACGAGTTACTACTGATTCTACATGACGAGATTTTCTTATACTTTGGGCAGCATCACGAAATAAAAAATTTAAGTATGCGGTCAAATTCACAGCACATTTTTGTTTTAATACAACTAACAGTTTGAGATGGCGCCGTCTTACCACGTCTTTTCTGCGATCGCAAGTGATGTAGCTTTGGACAATTCTCGCCAATTCTGCCCAAGGTTCTCCCAGGGTTGCAGGCAGGACTCCTTTTCCTTTTATAGTAATGCTCTGTCCTTCGTCCCGGAAGATGGTTATAGCATCTTGAAGTCTCATTTTCTTTAGGGTCCATACTGGTCCAATAGCTGGCAGTCTCGATACTTCAACAATTATCGCACCTATTACTATTATTTGCCTCCCCCTCACCATGGAATGATTTTCTTGCAAATTCTTTAGAAATGCAATGGCCACCATCTCGTTAGGCTGCTATACTCTGCTATGGTAGGCAATCCATCCTGCTGTTGCTAAGATTTCACATGCAGCGTCAGAGATCATTAACACCTGCGGTTCGCTGCATATCGATCTGCATCCCATTTTGTTCAAGCTTAGCACACTGTTAATATTTCCAGAGTCAAAACACAGAGATGATGATGGAACAACAAGTTGTTCAAGCTTTAGCTCACTATTAACTTTTATAGAGAAAAAACAGAGAAATGGCGATGGAATAGTAAGCTGCGCATATTGGGAAATACAATACCATTAAACTTGCTATTCCCGAGTTTTGATGGAGTCATAATACCTCCAAATAATGAGTTGACATGTATGCGAGTGTATTATGGAGGTCACCCGCGCCCCCCTGAAATGTGATAGGCCGTCCTCAGTTGACAAATAAAGGAGCAACATGTTGGACTGCAGTCATACAGGAAAATAAAGGAATGGCATATAGATCCATGACATGTTTACAAAAATCAGCGGATTACTAAAATCGAGGCTTATGATGGAAGTCGCAAATAAATATGGAAATATCGTGATATGATGCGAAAAATAGAGGATAGGACAGCCTGATGTAAGTAAAAGTTCTTATGCGGTCATTATCCACTTTAACCATTATGATTGATTTATAAATGATTTTCATGTATAAAAGGTTCGAAAGGGTTATATAACATAATCTCATTTGAAATCAATATAAATATATAAGAAGAAGGGTTTATAATGACTATTGGTGTATGAAAAATATGACTTCAATACCATCAGCAGAGCTCCGTTGCCCACAGGTGTCCATAAACTTGACAGAGTTGCTTATTTCACCCTTGGAACCATAATCCCTTGTGTATGCCTAGGAAAGTGTTGTGCGATGTCAGAATGGAGGCCATTGTGCTGGCTGGGTAACCGGATGAATCACAATTCCATTCACCAGGAAGGAGTGAAAGGTGGGCAGGCTGGCTTGTGATGAGACCTCCTATTCTAAGGATTTTTATTTTTATTTTTCTGATATGCCTCTTGGATCATCTCCCTGGTGTGGTGGCCATAGTGGGGATGCCATTTCACTTGCTTCCTTATGATCATGGTAGGTTGGCTCTTGATGAGACCCCCTATCCTTCATCTGACAAATCATGTTAGTAATCGTATAGATATGTATTTTTCTTTTTTTCTTTTCTCTTATATAACACTTTCCTATTTATATATAGAGGATGGCTCATCACTCCTTAAGAGTAGGGATGGTGGAAGAAGTCTGAACATCTCAATAGAAGAAAATATGTCCTTATTCTTATTCAATAATAATGATCAAAGAGAATTATGAAGATTTAAGGAAGAACCAACATGATAAAAATAATCAATCAAATTAGTTTTGGTGGAAACAAAGACAACAGAGTAATATAAATAGCTGTGTCCTTTCCTTTTTTTCTTATCAATTCAAAGCAATTTCTCTAAAGATAACGATTTTTCTTGAGTTTGTTGATTTCAATATCCTCTAGTTTTTATATTCTTGCATAAATGTATAGCTGTGCCTTAAATGATCATTTTTCACAAAAATCCTCTAAATGATGAAACACATGCACAAAAAAAAAAATGCACTCAAAAAGTGTTGTTCCTTAGATGGAACAACTACTGTTCCTTAAGAAGGACATCAAAAGAACATTTGCATGCAAAAATCATGGTTCCTTTAAGAGGAACAACAAGCAAAACAAAAAAATACACACGGAACTGTTGTTCCTTAAGAGGAACAACAACTATTCCTTAATCAGAACAACAAATAAAGCAAGCGTGAAATAAAATACCGCTTCTTTGGCGGAACAACCTAAGAACATCCGAAATTGAAACTGTTGTTCCTTCGAAAAGAGCGGAAAAAAGAAAAAAAATGCAAAGGAGGGCTATTCCTTTAAAAGGAACGACAAAACAATCTAGCGAAAGTGTTGTTCCTTCGGAAAGGAATGGAAAAAATGCGGAAGTGTTATTCCTTCGGAAAGGAAAAGAAAAAATGAAAGTTGTTCCTTCAGAAAGGAACAATAGAAAAACAAAAGTGTTGTTCCTTCAGAAAGGAACAATAGAAAAATGAAAGTGTTGTTCCTTTAGAAAGGAACAACAAAAATGTAGAGATGCTTTTCTTTCAGAAAGGAACAACAAAAAATGAAATTGTTGTTCCTTCGGAAAGGAACATCAAAAAAATGAAAGTGTTGTTCCTTCAGAAAGGAACAACAAAAGGGCGGAAATGTTGTTCCTTCAAAACGGAACAACAAAATGCAAAAGTGTTGTTCCTTCGAAAAGAAACAACAAAACGATGGAAATGATGTTCCTTCGGAAAGGAATAGCATTTCCACCTTTTTGCTGCTCCTTTTCGAAGGAACAAGAAAGGAACAATAAAATGCAAAAGTGATGTTCCTTCGAAAAGGAATAGCAAAAAGGTGGAAATGCTGTTCCTTCGGAAAGGAACAACAAAATGAAAAATTGCTGTTCCTTCAAAAAGGAACAGCAAAAAGGCGGAAATGCTGTTCCTTCAGAAAGGAACAACAAAATGCAAAAGTTCTGTTCTTTCGAAAAGGAACAACAAAAATGTGGAAATGTTGTTCCTTCGGAAAGGAACAACAAAATGGCGGAAATGTTGTTTCTTCGGAAAGGAACAACAAAATTCAAAAGTGTTGTTCCTTCGAAAAGGAAGAACAAAAATGCAGAAATGCTATTCCTTCGGAAAGGAACAACAAAATGCAAAAAATGCAGAAATGAAAAAATCTGTGCAGAAAGTAATTTATACAAGCAAAAAAGAAGAACTTATGTACAAAATTTAAGAAAAATGAAATTATTTAGTGAAACAATGTAAAGGAAGGTTATTTTCCTCAGCAAGAATCTACATATAAGAATCTTCCCGGAGCTGCTGGTAGAAGGATTCCCGAGTAAGCAATTTATGGTACAGTCGCACTCGGTGGCCATTTGCTTTAAAGGTATGTCTAGATCCATCAATAGTAGTCAAAGTAATAGTGCCATTGTCATGCACTTTCTGGATTTCATATGGTCCAAGCCATCGAGTTTGAAGTTTTCCCGGAAAATCCTGAAACCTGGAGTCGTATAGGAGTGCCCAGTTTCCTTAGTGGAAGATTTTCTTTTTGATCAGGGCATCGTGCGATTTTTCTCTCTGTCGTTGGATTAATGCAGTGTGTTGAAGAGTTGAGAGCCTAATTTCATCTAGCTCGTTAATTTGTTGTAATCTGTTAGTCTGGGCCTCATTTAAATTCAGATCGACCTCCTGTGCTATTCTTAATGTTTGTATTTCGAACTCTTTTAGAAAGATGGGTTCCTTTCCAAATACTAGCTGATATGGTGAATAACCGGTGGTGTTTCTCCACGTTGTTCGGTATGCCCACAAGGCTTTCGGTAATCTTGAAGCCCAATCACGCCTGTGTGATGCAATGGTTTTTGTCAATATTGCCTCTATCACTTTATTCGTGCTTTCTACTTGGCCATTTTCCTGTGGGTGATACAGAGTGGTAATTTTGTGTTGAATGTGATAATTTTTTAATGTTGCAGCGATTTTATTACCTATAAAATGCGGTCCTCCATTCATGATTATGTCCCTTGGGAGGCCATATCGCACAAATATTTGGAATAGGAAATGAATCACAGAGTCCTTTGTAGCTCTTGGAAGTGCCTCAGCTTCAACCCGTTTGGTAATATACTCTGTTGCTACTAGAATATATGTTTTCTTATTTGATGATGGGTTGATCAGACCAACAAAATCGAGTGCCCAATGCTCAAATGGTTCGATTACTAACTATGGGTTTAAAGGCATTTCATCGGACTGTCCAGCACGTCCTGCTCTTTGGAAACTGTCACTTGCTTGAACAAATTTCTTAGCGTCTTTAAAGATTTTGGGCCAGTAATAACCTGTTTGCAAACCTTGTGACCAATCCTTCGATCTGCGAAATGTCCACCACATGGTTCGTCATGACAGGCTTTCAGAATGTCAAATATTTCGTCTTCACGAACACATCTTTTGATGTGGATATCTGCCCCTGTACAAAATAGGTATACCCTAATCCAAGAAAATCAGGTACTACTTTGCACAATTTATTTTCATTCATTGGGGGTTAGATGGTTTGGTAATTTGCCTACTGCTAAATAATTTGCAACATCAGCATACCAGGGTGTCTTGACAGTAACAACAAATAAATGTTCATCTAGGAATTGATCTTTGACTGTTGCTGTGTCTGCTGGCTTCGACATTCATGAGAGGAAATCAGCTATAGGATTCTCTTTCCTTGGTCGATCTTTTATTGTGATGTCACATTCCTACAATAAAATCAACCATCTTGTTACTCTACCATTTGTAATAGTTTTATTTGCTAAATATTTTATGGCAGAGTGATCTCTATATAAAACAACATGATATCTAGTGATATAATGCCTAAATTTATTGACAGCATGTATTACAACTAAAAACTCTTTTTTCAGTAAAAGTATAGTTTAGCTCAACAGGAGACAATTTCTTGCTAATATAATAGATTGCATATGGTTTTTTGTCTTCTTCCTGCCCAAGGACTACTCCAATAGCTGTGTCTGAAGCATCTGATGAAATTTGAAATGGCAGGTCCCAATTTGGGCCTCTGAGCACTGGGGCTGTTGACACAAGCTTTTTGAGATCCTCAAAAGCATAGTGGCATTTATCTATCCAAACAAAATCAACATTCCCTATTAGTGCATAGGAGTAGGTATTAACAAATTTTTTGAATTTTGGCTGGATCTACCTGTATTCCAGCCGCTAAGATATAATGACCTAGGATGAGCCCTTCAGTCATCATCATATAGTACTTTTCATGGCTCAAGCAGAGCCTAGTGGAAATACATCATTGCAACACCTTTTCCAATATGTCTAGTGCTGGCTCAAAATCATCTTCGTATGGTGTGAAATCATCCATGTATACTTCGAGCCATTCATTTATTAAATCTAAAAAGATGCTGAGGATGGCCTTTTGAAATGTGGCAGGGGCATTGCATAGGCCAAAGGGTTGGACTCTGTAGGTAAATGTTCCCCAAGGACAGGTAAAAGTAGTTTTGTCTTGGTCTTCAGGGGCAATCTGAATCTGATTGTATCCACTGAATCCATCCAAGAAGGAAAAGAATTTCTTTCTTGCTAATGTGTCTAATACTTGATCAATGAATGGAAGGGGAAAGTGGTCTTTCTGAGTTGCTTTGTTTAATTCTCTGTAATCTACACAAATCCTCAACTTTCCATTCTTCTTTGGCACCACTACTAGTGGAGAGACCCACTTTCTATCAGAGATTGGATAAATAAAGTTTACTTCCAAAAGTTTTTGTAATTCAGCTTTCACAGTATCTTTCAGATGCGGGTTGAGTCTCCGTTGGGGTTGGCGAATGAGTCTAACATATTTTTCTGTTAGATATGGTGTGTACATAGTTGCGGATTGATTCCCTTCATGTCTAGATAATACCATGCAAAATATTCCTTATATTTTCTTAGTAGTTGGACCAGCTTTTCTTCTTGTTCAGGGGTCAAGTTGTTGTTGATGTTCAAGGTTTTTCCTGGCTCAATCTCTATAGTTTCACTGTTTGAAATAGAGGTAGTGGGTATTGTTTGATCAAGAGTGTCTTTGAGATGATCTTCTTCTAGTTCATTGTCAAATGCTGCCTCTATTATGTGACATTTTACATGGGATTTGGATTTGGATTGGTTAATGAAGTTGTTAATAACATCATCCTCTGTTTGATCTTTGAAATCGAGGGCATCTTCTATGGTTAATGGGGATCTAATGTTTTCTGTGAGGTATGATACAGGTTGTTTGTTCGTTTTTATTATTGTTACACTTGGCTGGGCTGGAGGGTATAGAGCTATATTCTTGATATTACTCCCTCTAGTTATGGTCATACTACCTTGTCAGCAGCCAATGTAAGCATCAACAGTTGCAAACCAAGGTCTACCTAAAATTAACATGTGTCCATCGAGTCGGTTTTTGGGGTTGATTATTAGAAAGTCGGTAGGATATTCCCAGGAATCTATGGATACCATTACATTGTGAAGTGTACCTTCTGGTCTAACCACTGATCGGTCAGCCAATTCGAATAAGGTGGAGGTTGGTTCCACTGATGTGATGCCTAGTTTTTCACAAGTGGTGGTTGTTAAAATATTAATTGTAGCCCCTAAATCAACTAGGGAATTTGAGAAGGTTTGTCCATTGATTTGCACTATCACTATTGGATTCCCTGGGTCTTCATATTTGACAGGTGCTTTTCTTCCTGATAACAAATCAGATACGGTGCCAACTACTTGGATTCTTGGGTTATTTGTTATTCTCCTCCTTGGTTTTTTTATACATAACTCTTTGATGTTTTTGCATATATTGGGATATCTTGGATAGCTTGGAGGAGTGGGATTTTTATATACAAATTCTTTAGTTCTCCCAGAATATCAAAGTTGGGATGTTCTATAGGGCATGGTATGATTAATCATTCTGGGAATGGGGGAGAAGATGTGGTTGCTTGGTCATGGGTCTATTGTTTGACCACATCTTCTTCTTGTAATGGTTCTTCTCGTGATAACTGATTTTCAACTTGAACATTTTTATCTCCCTCGATTTCTATAATGCGCCTAGACCTTACTTGAAGGTCGTTGCACTCCCTTAGATCGGTTTCTAGTTCTGGTGTTTTGATTATTTGAACGGATTGAACCAGTCTATTATTTCGGTTTGGGTTGGGTTGGGCTAGGAGTTGCAGTCTTAAGTTGGACTGGGGATTTTGTTGTAGTGCATATGGCGCTGGCAGTGTAGGTTGAGGGAGTGGAATGGTTCCTACTGGTTGATTCACGGTCTTTTCCAGTTTGTTTGCCAGGCTTGACTCTACGAAGTGGGAGGGGACCATTGTGCTGGATATGCATTTTTTTGCCAATATGGTGGAGACTAGGGAAAATTTGGCCAATTAGGTTGGCTTGTTTGATTCATCCATGGTGATGAAGGAAATGGTTGTTGTGACCAGTTTTAATATGGAGGTTGATTTTGCCACATTGTATTATAATGCTGAGCATGATATTGTGGAGGCTGGAAAGAAGAAGATGGATCGAAGGACATACCTAGTTGTCAAGGCTGCCATTGATGGCATTGATTGAGTAGGTACACTGGCTCTGATTCTTCCTTCGCTTCCTTGTACACTGCTTTCAAACCCGGAAGTGAGGGCCAGTTCTATGTGGAGTGGTATTTTGCACAAATAGCATAGACTTGAACTGCATCTAGTGGGAACTCTTTGTGGCTATGTTTCCATCTGCATCTCGAGCAGAATATTGCCAGATTTTGCTCTACTTCTACTTATTTATGTTTCGCTTGCATAATATTGAGCTGCATTGTCAGAGTCCCCAATATATCAGTTTTGAAATTCTCTAGTAAATTTTTGATTTCTGCACGGGTTACTCCTTCACCAGAGGTCTTGTTGTCCCTTGTGAACCTATCACGTTTCGTTGGTTTTAGCCTTGTGCTACCTTGTGAACTCCTGATACATAAATCAATAATGTCAGCAAATTTTTCGTGATAAATGTCTCCTTTTCCCATGATATTTAGTGTTTCAACCCATTGTTCCTTCATCCCTTTAATTAATATTGTTTTTAATACATTGTCAGCTAAGGGTAATGATGCATAAGGAGATCTTTCAAGATTATACTGAAAACGTTCAACATATTCTTCTAGTGTCTCATTAGGTCTAGCTACCATCTGTAATATTTCATCCTTTAACTCCCTAGACCTACAATAATCCCGATATTTTTTAGGAAAGCACCTTTCATTTGATCCCAGTCGTTTATGACACCTCTACCTAACCCCATAAACTATCTTAAAGCAACCCCTTTTAATGTAGAGGGAAATAATTTTAGCTTTTTGGGATCGGTGGTATAGTCATACCCCCTGCATAGTACGTTGATTCAAACAAAAATGCATCTGGATCTTCCGATGTTAGGCCATGGAATGTAGGGATATGCTGAAGAGGAATGGCCTTCATAGGTGCATTGACTGTAGTATCTACAAAGGGATATTGCAGTGTGGAGGTTTAGGGGGTTTGCTGGTTCTAGGCCATTTGGTCAAATATGTGCCAATATCCTTCTGGGATTTCTAGGAGGGTATTCCTAGGCTGGCTAGAAGGAGCAAGAATGGCCTTAACAACACTTCCTTTGTCTGGGATGATGAGAGTTCCTTGCTAAACTAATGTCTGGGGGGATCTTAGCTCTTTAGGTTCTTTAGCTTTGTTCTGGATAATTTTGACAACACTTCCCTTATCTGGGCTGCTTAATGGATGAACTATTCCAAGAGGAGATCTTGGTTCTTTAGTTTCCCCTATTTCTTCGCCTCCTTCGCAGAGATTACTAACGTTCCCTTCTTGTAACTTTTGGGCTAGAATTCTCAATTTCTTGAAAATCTTGCTCCTTTGTTTGGCTGTGAAACTCAACAAAGGCTACATATGGTGATTCTATGGCCCAAAGGGAACTGGTAGGTTGTCTAGAAGCAACTTTTCTAGGTCCTACTGATGGTTGAGATTCTACTTTTTTAGGGATTTTGTCTATAAAGTTCGATCGGCCAAGGGTCACCAGCCCCTTAGCTTTATTAGGCTTGGGTAGTGGTTTAAGATTCTTTTCAGGCCTTTTCTACTTAGTCATGCACACAAATCAAATAATTATTTCTACCCAAAATAACAACAAATATGTAGGAAAGCGGACGGGGGAGCAGGGCTGTTACATGCTTTGTACGCAGGTTCTTACCTTCTGTTTTTAAAACCCAATTCTCTCCTAGTAGGTACTTACACTACTCTCTTTTCAAAAGAAACAAATGGCTACACTCTCCCCAGCAACGGTGCCAAAATGTTGAGCGATAAAAAGGGTCTTTTTAACCTCTATTTACCCTACATTAATTATCAATCTAGGTACGATTTTTTTTTATCTCAAGAGTGTACTCAATCTGAGGTGGTCACTTGTTCATGAGTAATGTTTGCAGTATAGTGCTTTACAAAAGTAAATAAATGCTAGAAACAAACTCTAATTGTAATGGCAAGAAACTTACATGCTTTATAACTAAATCATTCAATTAAGAAACTACAACAATCATCAGTCAAGGATGCAGTAATGATAACTCTTTCCCCTGTAAACTGATGTAAATGAAAACCAATCAAAGGCAAGATCTCTAATTTGAGAACTAGACAACAGTAGTCAATGTTCGCTACAGCTATAGATCTTTCTATTCACACCAAAGCAAATACTTGGAATAATAATTCAATTAACAGAAAAGGAACAACAACTAATCTATTGAAATATTGAACAACAAAGCTTAATCTACATGAATGAATTAAGCAGCAATCTTAACCGAAAGGAGTTGAACAACAATCTTTAACTAATAAAGGAATTGAGCAGCAATCTAAGAGAGGAACAACGAACCTAAGTAAATCTACAAAAATTGAACAAAAAACTTAATTAAGTGTAAACACACAGTGAATCTAGAGTAATGGAATTAGTAATATTATCTTAGCATAATGGGCATTAACCATAGTTATAAAGGAACGACAATTGCAGTTATAATGGAAAAACAATCTAATGAACAACAATCACAATTGTAAGTAAACCATAGCTAAATGAACAACGATTTCAATCTATAAATGAACAACAATATCAATCTGTAAATGAACAACAATATCAATCTGTAAATGAATAGAAATGTCAATTTGTAAATGAACAACAATATCCGAATTAGATAGTGTGATATTATTTCATAATGAACAACATAACAATTTCAGTTGCAAATGATAATCTTGCTATTTCAATTACAAATTCGATATAACAGAGCAAGTCAATGAAATGTTCAGGAACAGAAGATTACTGAATAAAGTGAATTTAAAGGAATGTAAAGGAAATCAAACCAGACATGACTGTAATAAGAAAATAATGATACAGAAGGCAAGTGATCCACTAGGGTCGGGCCCTTAGCCACCAGAGATGCACTGCTGCGGTTACTCCAGGATCAGATAACAGAACATCAACTAAGTTATATATTAACCATAAAGGCAAAGTTACAGCTATTTCTCTTTAAAGAGAGTCGATGATCAAAGTTTAGATTACAACAGTAAACTCTACAAATTAACAATAATATCCGCCCCTTGGGCTAGCAGTGCTGTCCCTTTTTATAATGGCCAGGCGGAAGTATAAAAAATATAGATAAGTCTTGAGGTAGCGATCCTCCAGGATCAAAGGATCCCGAGAGATTCACCATATCTTTAATATTCAGTTATCGTTTTGTCCTCTTGCGCTGATACAACGTTTCTTCTTCCTTTTCCTGGTCCATGCACTCTGATCTTGATTTCCTCGTCTGGATGCGGTTTCCTGTCAAAGGGAAAACAGTTGGTTCTACTTTGTCTTTTCCTCTGGAATAGTGATTTTCCATTTTCTTCACTTTCTGCATAGAAAAAGAAAATAATTAATCATTTTACATCAATCACAAATTTCCTTAATTCTATCATAATCCTTTAACATATTACCATCTTAGAATGTAAAGAAGTTATGATTTAAAGGAAAAGATAAAGAAATAGATGGTAAATACATACCTTTTCCAATGCTCAACAATTAATTGGTATTAAATTACAGAAAAAAGGGCGCTATAGGTCGACTCCAAACTTATAATGCTGGTCCCATGGTCAACTTGCTATGACCTTGTGTCCACTTACATTCTTATATATACAAGTGACTGTAACTCCAATCATAATCAAGTCAAACATGGTTTTAATTTGGTTTGATCGGTTAAGATATGAGTATCAATTCAAATATTGGAGGAAGTCGTACTTTTGGCAGAGATATGGTTCATGGTTTCATTGATATAATGGTTTAGTAGTTTGATTCATTCTGATTCACGTTTGGACATTGAATAAGGACCAAGTTTGGTTGGTTTCATCATTTGGTTTGCAAATGCATGGCTATGATTACTTAGTCCTGGCTCATGACAAGGCCCTAAATTTTTCTAGTTCATGTTGTAGACATGGCCAATGCATTAGTCTCATATAATCTAAAGGGAGTATCTTGCAAAACTGATAGGACATTGTGTATACATAATAGAGTTGGAACAATACATAGTAAGTTGTTGACTAAGGTTGGAACTTGTTTGTGATTATGTGGTGTAACAAGAATTAATGGATTATGTATGTGTACAACATATTAGGCTTGGCACATTGAGTCATATGGCCACAAAAAGTTGTTATTAGTGAAAGTGTCAATGCTCATCAATGTTGAATTATAAGTTCTATCAAATGTGGATCAGACATGGGATCAAAGCTAGCCATGTTTTAATTTTGAAGTCAATTATGTCATAACATATCCAATGATGGTGGCATGCATTACAAGCATCACGAGAAAACAAATTTGGTAGGATTTGTGCATTGTACAACGAATGTCATGGATTTGATCTCGGCCAGGTGACATGTCCGATTTGTATTTTTGTTTTTTAAATATACTTGCTACTCTATTGTGAAGTTAGAAACCTGCCGGTGAGAATTTTGTAGCACTAATGCTAGAATATGTTCAATTTGTAGAAGTGCACCTAAAAAAGCTGAAATTATAGAACCCTTAGTTTGGTTTGGATTTTATGGGATTTTGGGCTCATTATTGGTCCAAATTAAAAACCGAAAGGAGCTCCTTGATTAAGGATTAGAGATGGATGCTACCAAAGTTATGTAATTCATTTTTTACACTTATTTGATGGAAACAATATATTTTATGTGTTTTTTATGGATTACAAGTACGTTGCAAATGTTTTTGGTGTATGGAAAGATTTGTTTCTGAAAAGGGGTTTGCATGACTAGATTAATGAATAAGTTGGAGTAGAGTGTGGACAATAACGTGATATCTAGCGACAATTATTACATGATGATTGATCCATATTTTTGCAAGAATGAAATGAAATATAGATTCAAACATAAACAAAGTGCTACAACAAAAATTTAAATTCGATTCATTAATATTAAAAACTGAAAACTATTTACATGCAAAATGGGAATAAACTAGCTCGAGCGATGGTAGCTTATTTGAGAAGAGATGTGATGGATACGTGCCTCTGAACTATGTTACAATGAGGCTTAAATGCATTTATATTATTGAGAAATAAGGTAAAGCCATAAACATAAAAAAACCTAACCATAGGAGATGAAGCGCCAAACGTTTGTGGGCCTTGTTAGGGTTTCTTGGTACATCAACTTCCTGGGGTCATAACATTGGCATATGATCTCCATTTGAGATCTACAATACTCATTATTAATATCTATTTGAGACTACAAAATTTGATTAAAAACCCCTATTTGAAGTTGAGGGTTTTCCCCTTTTTCAAGAAAACGTAGTTTAGGGCCTCAAAAGGACTTTGGAAGTTCGTAACCCGAAAACATCCAAAAATAATAAAATGTGCTACAATTAAAGAAACAATGTTGGGGATCCAAGTGGAATAGGCAAGTGACCATGGGGTTCAGAGTGGAATAGGTGGGTGGCCATGGGGGTGCAAGTGGAATAGGCGAGTGGCCACCAATATCCACTTGGATTAATCACCCCCCTTAGGATGTAATGGTCCCCATTGTGTTGAGTGCCTCTATCAGATGGGGAAACTTAAGTTGAACTTGGTCCTTGGTGAGCCACTTTCCTTGGTGTAGGAACTAACCAACTTTGATAACTCGATATAGCTGGATACTCTGTTTGCGAGTGTTCTTGATCTGTGTGTCCATGATCCGATTAGTTGTGGCATGTTCAAAGGAGTCTGCATTGAGCTATGTTGGTGTAACACCCTCCTCCCACATCTACCCAGGTAACTGGCCAACTGGGGTAAATATGTGATGAAAGGCCACTATGATATGATTCGACCTCCTAAGTCATGTTAAGAAAGTGGAACTAATGGAAACACAACATACAAACCTTCAACATCAACATTAGGACCCTTAGGAACCATCCCAACCTTTTTGACAACTAGCCCTTGGGTCCCACTAATATTTTGGACCACTTGACCCCTGGACGCTCCCATGCAATAGGCCTGGCAGCATCCAGGAGGCTCTGGATGCTCTCATGAAATGGCATTCCAGAATCTAGGGACTATTTTTCTCAGTGCTGTGTCATCATCCTCGAGATTTGAGTCACTTTTTCAGGGCTAGAGCCCAAGTCACTTCCCAGAATTGAACGACACCTCCAGAATAGAATATAACAATGAAATGATAGTAAAAATACAATTGCTTGAATAATACCTTGACTGGACCCCTATTAGCCATGATAGATATTTTGTCAAATATATCATGAATATCTAATCTACAGGTGTAAATAACAGATCTAAGGATAGGGGTCTCATACTTATCTAGAATCTCTAAGAGGCATTGATTCCTCAACAAATTAACTGCCATTTCATCCATTAGGTCATGGATACATTGTTCATTCATTTACAAGTAAAAACTTGATGATATCCGTACATAGATATTGTCATAAAGCAAATACATAACCAACATAATAGCAAAAGAAATACCAATGAAATCACAACCATATGATCCACATATAAACCATAATAATACTCATATAAATACAAGGAGAAATAATCTCATATTGATGATGCAAAATCCAAACCCAGGATGGGACTTTTAGGTTCCACCCATCCATAGAATGGTTGAGCCAAATCCATCTTCATCCATTCACCCCCGTACCATATTCCAAGCATGAATGTGGGATCTCATGGAACAATCAATCCAAAACCATCAAGGGCTTCGAATGGCCATCCACTTCAACCCATCAAACAATGATTCCACCTCACGATTAGACATCACAAAACCATCATCATATTGGTCTCTATCTAAGCCTTCCAAGGCACCAGAGCATTTGTCCAATGAAGGCTCTAGGACTCGTAGCTCAACTCACAACTTATATCAGACTACAAAGAATTTGTCCAAACAAAGCCCCAAGACTAGTAACTCAACCCAACAAGGGCTCTAGAGCATTTGTCCAACCAAGGCTCTAGGACTAGTAAATCAACCCAAGATGTTACAAGTCTCTAGAATGCTAGTCCAACCAAGGGTCCAAGAACTAGTAACTCAACCCAAGTTAAGAAAACATGAGAACCAACCCAAAAAAAAAGGAAATAAATCCATAATCACCATGGCTATCCAGGAAATGAAAAGGCTAGGAAAATCCACTGTCAATGTCGACCATGCTCCATGCCAATGACAGATCATGACCAATAAACCACATGCATATGCCATGCATGCCAAAACAAGTGAGGAAAATAGACATGCAACTTGGTACCTACAAGAAAAACCGGTCATACCTACTGATCCTTATGTCCTCCTATGCTTTCATGCTCTTCCTATGCCTTATCTCTCCAAAATCCAAGTGTGCCACACCCTCCAAGAGTGCTCCAAGAAAAATATAAGTATCCAAGATGTTGTAGTGGCTACAACCACCCTCCAGATTTTTCCTTAGCTTTGTTTTGAAGTCTCCCTACCAACCATCCTTAGCAACATGTCTTGCACTGTCAAGTACGTAGGCTTCAGCTGAGTTTCAGTGCCCTGCCAGCCTGTGCATGTTAGCTTGTTTGTATCCCTTCCGCAAGTCAGCATTCTGGACTTAGACCATTTGGTGGATGAGCATCTCCCTCACAAAACTACGCAATTCTGGAGAGGAACCATCCTTCCCTCTAGAAATTGTGGAAAACAGCTGGGCAACCTGTTGGGCTCCAAAATTGCGCAAAACAGTCAGGCCATCCTCCTTCAGAAAATTGCGCAATTGAACCAACATTGCAGCTCAGCCTAGAAATTGCACAATTTTGGGAGACAGTCACCTGCTAACCCCAGAAATTGTGTAATCCCTCAGGGACAATTGGCCCAACCTAGCCCAGAAACTGTGCAAAGTTTTCATCCCCGGGTCATAGACTGATGCATGTGCCTTCAGGTTAACCAATTCCCTCCGGGAACGAGAAAAAATGATTTGAATGCTTGGGCTAATTTTCCTGAAATATCAAAAGGAAACATGCAAAAGGTATCACTAGATCTAGGGATCTATTTTTAACAGCTGGAGGTTACATGCATAGATCATTTTAGAAACCTCTCGCCAAGTATCTCTTTTTCCTAGATTTGTGGCATGCACATCATAACCTCGATCTTATCAAAACTTGTGAACCAGACACTACAGATCTCATTCTTTGCATTGACCTTGCAGCTCTAAAATCCCACATTTCATCCAAGAGTCTTCGGCACTTTTAGCTTAGCTGTTTCAGGGTAAGTTTGCTTTTCATGTCTTCCGCTGCATTTCTGTTTCTTTTTTGTGTTTCGCTTTGTGTGAGTGTTGTCTACTTGATTTCAATGAGTGATTGTTGTCGTTTTAATGTATGTTAGCTTGTAGAAGCACCGTTTCAGTTTTCTTTTGCATCTCACTATTATCACATGCATGACACTATTTTTGCACCGATGGTGGCCGTTGCGGCAACGCGCTTCACACACATGCATTCTTTCCTGTTTTATGAATCATGCACCTCTTGTTTACATGCATGAACACTCACTCTTATTTACGCTAAGTTTCACCATGCATTCAAACTTCTCATGTTTTCGGTCGCCCGTCGGCGGGTCTGGGTTGGCTTGGCCCAGACCTTGCCTTGCCTAACTAGCATTGCACATTTTTGGAAGTAAATGCTCTACCTTCCCTTGATAAATTAGGCAAATATAGCCCAGCGTTGGCCTCCACACTTGCATTACACAATTCTAGGAGGCAGTGCTTTGCTGGCCCCAGAAACTACGTAATGTCGTTTGCCAGTTTACATGTCACTGCTGACTAGAATTTCACAATGCATAGTTTTAGTCCTCAACAGGGTAGGTTGGACTATGCATTATGTAGTTCTAGTAGTCAAACAACCTCCCGACAACCCAGAATGTGCCTTCGCAGTTGTGGTAGTCAGTCTCCCAGCCTCCCAGTGAAAATAACACAATATTCACAAACAGTCACACATGTATGTTACATGTGAGTCCTCTAGCTTGTTTTGGTTTTCAACTGACAGATTGCTTGCCATGAGTGTTTTTATGTCTCAAGGTACTACAGGGTTTCGTCTGCCTCTCAGTAGTACAGGTACAATGGCTTCCAGGAGAGTAGAGTCAAAGATACCGTGGAGAGCACAACTGGGGAAGCAGTCGATCAAGTGTCTATGAACTTGCCTATCTATGAAGACATCAAGTTGTTCATAGAGAAGGATATCAAGATGAAATGGCAGTAGAATCACAACAAGTAGCACCATCGACAATAGAAGAAGGTAGAAAACCTACATGCGACAAATGAAAGAGGAGCATTGTTGACAGCGCTAAGGCGGGGTAAGGTTGCAAGTTCAAGTAGATCCACTTGTGATGAAAGAAGCTTTGGAGACTGAGACTATGAGGCAATGATGAGATAAGAGGATCACGTAAAGTCAGAGAGATAAACAAAGAAGGAGTTGCAGATGTTGAAGCGAAAACTCAAGGAAGAACATGAGCTGCATAGACAAGAGATGAAGATGGATAATGAATATGTATAGTAGGAGGCAGAACATCCATATACTGATGAAACTACACCCATATAGGTTATACACCCAGCCAAATAGTTGTCATGGAGCAAACAGGGGGAGCAGTGCTATCGATCGCATGCAAGGGTGCTTAGGAGCATGGATGTCATTATGTGCATGCATACGATCCCACCCATTGGAATACTCACCGAGGCGAAGACAAGAAGCAAGTCTGACTGGAGCTGAACATGCATTTCAACAAGTTGATGCTCATGGTCACCAACACACACTTGGAGATCAACACAGACACTATGCATCAATATGTTGTTGGTCGAGTTGCACCACACATGAGATGCACATGTTATCAGACAAGTTGGATGGAGGAGCCATACCAGTGTACCCAAATGCAATGGAAGCAAGATTTTTCTTTCAACAATATGTCACCATTCAACACACAGACACCATCATGGATGACTAAGCTTGGCATTAGTCCTCCACTGTTGATCATCGTGAGGATATCGAAGATTTGGTCTTTCCACAACTATCCAAGTCTTAGTGATGTCTTGCATGGCTTGATCAAGCCTATTTTGTCTCACATGGGTACATGTGTAGATTGTATGTAATGTCTTGTAAAGTGAAAGTCCAAGTGTCGATAGTTGAATGTAACAGTCATGTAGTAGGTGAAGAGTCATGAGGGTAGGTGAAGTGTCATGAGGGTGGTGAAGAGTCATAAAGGGGAAGGTCAAGGGTCACCCCACCCTTTGCTATTTATAGTACCTCATAACTCATTGTATAGGCTTTTTGGTCAACCAAGCTTCCAATAGTAGTATCTTAGAGAAATCTTGGAGGAGCTAGTACATCTCTTTGGAGGAGCAGGCGACAGTGACTGTAACGTTCCGTTATCGGGACTAGTGGTTGGTCATGGTTGTACTGTATGATTGGAACTTTCACTTCTTAATATAACAAAGCCAACACATTTCATGCATATGCCGTTATTAGATTTCAATTAACTTGTTTACTCTAATGATGTATGTATCCGTTTGCTTACACATGTATGTATAGACTCTTTCAGTATATGTATGTATGAACCTTACTGAAATGTGTTGCTGGTTTAACCATCACTTTGGATTGTTGGTTCATCTTCCTTTCATCTTGTGATGCATATTTTCTCGTGTGTTCCCTTCCAAGCTGCACGTTCACACAAGTTTCCAATGGGCACACTTATTACACCTTCCGTGTGTTAGAACCATTCGTGCACCTTCCCTGGCTTGCTGCGCGTGTCACACCCTTGCTACCAACAGGGACAACTCACTTTCCTCTGCACACAACTGCGTTCAAGGTGACACCATACGACACACTACTGGGACTCCTACACCAAATGGTCTGAGGTCTAGTTGGGACTTCTTATCGGGGAGATTCCCTGGCATGTTGGCGGGTCCAGCACTGCCAACATTTTTGCACTATAAGGAAGGCCAATGACAAGCTGAGTCCTCACATTCTATTTTGAATCTTCATTAATCTATCATGGATACTATCAAACTTATCCCTTCATGATTTTTTATGCATGTTGAACCTCTCAACATCATGAGGTAGTTTGGTGATCTCTTGTTTGAATTCACGTATGATGGTGAAGGTGAAGTATCCTAGCTTGAGTACTTAGAAGACTTGTATGCATTCCTTGTAGATGAGTTCTATGCAAAAGAGGCCAATGTGCTGCTTGCATACACACTTCACAAATCCCCACTACGATGGTGTTGGAGTATGCAACCCGACAGTGTGCACTCGAGCAGTTCTTTGATCTCATTGAATCTACTTTCCATCATTTTGATTTAGAACCTCTTGACAAAAAACTGTTGAAACAATGGAAGGCCCCACATGAATCACCTATGGAATTTTGGGACCGCTTCCATATGTTGTAGTTTCAAGCTCTAGAGAGTCAGATGAAATTCCAATATCTCATGGATAGATTTGAATATTGTCTTACCAAATATGTCAATCCCAAGAAGAAGTTCAAGCCCAAACCCCGCTCAAGATACTTCAGTGATGGAGCTGTGCAATCACAAACGGACACTGTCACTATCACAAGTGACTATCCACCATCCCCTCATCAAACAACTCCACCATTGCAGAGTGATGTGGGAGAACATGCACACACATATGTTCAACTGTCACATCCTCCCAACATCACTTCTCTCAATTTTCGTGCTGACTTGGTTGCGAAGCCCATGGGTTGTAACATGCATGCCTTACCTCAACATCCGTCTTCGTGTTTTGTTGATCCTCCAGATTGCATTGTCTTGTGTTCTTCCATTCTGGACTCTACACATGTTGTGAATGAGGATCAAGCTATCGTCGGAGTTGGTGTTTCACAACCAATCTGTGCTGTAATTTATGAAAAGTATGAATGGGAGCTTGAACATCAACTTGTGGTGAAGGATGATTCCCTTCTACTTGCGCCTTCTCTGTTTTTTCATGACATCTGTGGTGATTCTGCCATCCCTGATTTTTCATATGTATCTTCATTTACAGATGCACCCATTGTTGATCATTCGCATAACACACCCGATGTGAGACCATCATCCGACAATGGAGACGATAAATCATTCTTTGAACATCCACTTTATTCTTCATATAATTTTTCCAAGAATGCAGAGGGAAAACATTCTTGCTTCTCAGTTATCCCTTTGTGTGGTTCATCAAATCATGAGGATGCCGAAAAACATCCAGAATTTTCTGATCTTGGTTGTCGTGATCACTCTACTTCTTCATTTGATCACCATGACAATTAAATCATTGCTAATCTATTTAAGACACCGGTCTATGATGATTTATCTGTCGACGAATTTGAAACCCCACAAAATGTCAAGGCACTTCATCCTGATTTGATGGTTATGTCAGGTCCCCATTGTCCTGAGGTTGGTTTCACTTCCAATCAGGAAAATTTTCAAACACCCAAGGCTCCTCATCGCTCATTTGTATGCATTGAAGATCAATCTCACACACAAATTTCGCTTCTCCACGCGAATTACATGATCCCACCACTCTTTTATTGGAGGAATCTTACACAACAAGCACACTTTCACAATGTAAGTGGTCTACCTTTCTCACGTTTTCTTTCTTGTCATAGTCAAGAGAATGTGTATGCTTAACATCTGCACGTAGTATAACACAACACCATGGCAAGTCCACGGAGTGCATGTCATGCACTTTCACTCACTTCGTTTCTATGGACACACTTAAACCCAAAGTGTGTTTGGCTTCACTATTATATCTTTCATGTTTGATGGTTCGCACAATTGTACTATTCGCAAACCATGCCTTCACCAACATGGGTCAACCAATGTGCTGGTGGCTGCATTGGAAGTATCAATTTACATAAGCAGACCCATGCATCGTTAGCTTAGGGGTAGGAGTAGTGTTTTCTTTCATGTATGTTTGCTTCTTACTTTGCATGTTTGTTTGTTTGCCTTCTTGTTTTCTTACTTGTTTTTCTTACACATCTAGTTATGCTTTCACTTTGTTTTGTAGTTTGTTTTCTTGTTTACGTTTGTAGGTTAGTTTCACATGAAACCATGTGCAACTCTAAAACAAGCTAGTTAAAGTATAAGAGGACTTGTGCAATTATTAATACTTGGTTATCTATCATCTAGCCTCTGCATGAAGAACTTGTTGTCTTCAGTCCATGATACAATAATGGAAAATATGTTCTGACCGATGTGAGCCTTGGTGAGAATATAATTGTTGCACGCTAACTGGTGTTACCTACTCTAGTCGGTTGTTTTGGGTTAACCCTTGTCAGATCAGTAAAGTAGAGTAAGGTGAGGGGGAAAACATTAACAAGCACGTCATAGGTATATAAAAACTACTTCTCTGGAGGAACAACCTCTTCTTCTCTCAATAAGTTGGGATCCCTCTTCTGCCTCTAAAATGAATAACTGCTATGCACAGTTATGAAAATGAAAATGGAAAAATAAAAATGTGAAAAAATTTCGAAAAAATGAAAATGAATAAGGCAAAAGAAGAGAAAGGCTTCCTGTGTAGAGAGGTGATGCAAGTAACTTCGTTGAGGTACTTACCATGCTCACTGGCAATGGAGTGATGCTTGTGTTTGTGCGTGACTCTGCTGGGGTACTGTCCAGGCCTGTTGGCAGCGAAGCAACACTAGAGATGAAACTAAAACTTTGATGAGAATATGTCTTGTGCACCAATATACCCCTCATCCCTAATTGAAACAACTCTGTTGACTTGGCTTGGAATGTGTGTCGACCGACCAAGAGCTTGGGAGATGCTACATCTTATAATCAAGCAAGTGTCGAAACCAAGACAAACAAAGAACTAAACAATACTTCCGAAGGTGTTAGACTTGATTTTCATGAACAAGGTCCGTTAAGAGCACTGGAGTTCTACCAGTGTGTGGCTAAGTGTTCTAACGACTACAAAAACCCTCTAAAATTTTACCTTAGCTTCGTTCTGGAGCCTCCTTACCAACCATCCTTAGTAGCATGTATTTCACTATCAAGTACATAGGCTTCAGATGCATTTTAGTGGCGTACCGACTTGCCCGTGTTAGCTTGTTTTCCTCCCTCCCAAAGGCCAACATTCTAGACTTAGACCATTTGTTGGCTAAGCAACTCACTCACAAAATTGCACTACTCTAGAGGGGAACCAACCTTCCCTCCAGAAATTGTGCAAATCTGCTAGGCTCAAAAATTGTGTAATCCAGTCAGACAGGCTTCCTTGAGAAAATTGCACAATCTGGGCTAGCACTACAACTCATCCCAGAAATTACACAAATTAGCTAGGAAGCCTGCTTGACTCTAGAATTGTGTAGAATACTGAGGCAGTTCTCCTTTAGAAAACTACGCAATTTGACCCAGCACTATAGCTCAGCCCATAAATTATGCAATTCTAGGAGACAGTCGCCTGCTGACCCCATAAATTGCGCAATCCCTCAGGGACAACCATCCCAGCTCAGCCTAGTAACTGCGCAAATTTTTCATCCCAGGCTCACTCGATACATGTGCCTTCAAGTTGATCAGTTCCCTCTGGGACCAAGCAAAAATGATTTTTATGCATGGGATGCTTTTCTCGAAATAACAAAAGGCAACATGTGAAAGGAATCCCTAGATTTAGGGATCTATTATCACTCCTTCGAATCTCCAAGGCTGAGGAATAGTCCAACTAAGGTAACCACAGACCAACCTTTTGACTTGGTAGCTAGCCCTACCTAGCAAGAGAGGGCTCTCTCTAAAGAATCAAAACCAAGAGGGCTGGATGGAGTAGGGTTTTAGGCTAGGTATAAAATGAAAAGGTTGATTTGATTTGATTTGATTGGGTTTCTATTGGATGAGGATATTAGGTCAAAGAGGCTAGGTCGGGGAAAATAAGATATGATTGTAGACATTCAAAGGCGCAAGATAGGCAGAAGGATTAACACTTAAAAGGTGATTTGGTGATATGGTTTAAGGCTAATGAGGAGTTAGGAAGAGCATATGTGATGTATTCTTCCTAAACTGAAGAAAAATGGACAAATTATGATAACTTTCCCAAAACAGAGCATAAGAAAACATGTATTCTGGATATCAACTTGAAAATTATCATATAACATACATGAAATGGTTTATGAACTTACAAAACTTTCATATAAATGATAACAGAGAAGAAATAATGCGAAAATTTCATACCACATGTATCCCAAAGAAATAGACGCAACTCATCTATTAATACTAGCCAAATTCTGATACAATAGTGTCTCTGATCAATACTACAACATCCAGCTGAGTCAACCCTATGAAAAGAGTGAAGAAATGGAATATATAGACATCAAAACGACCTTATCTCATCCTCAAGGGTCAAATCCATGAGTTGAGAAAGAGATTCACAAAAATCTAAACTGATACCTATAGTGTAGGGAGCTCTAAGTGACTCCTCCCTAATTACAATGAAACTGATTCATTTGACTTGATGATAACTTTTACCTGATGAATCTACCCCTAGGTAACTTATCCATATCATTATTACATTTACCATCCTTAATTACATAGGTGAAAACATCATTTTGTGAAATAAAAGTCAAAATTACAGTGAAAATTCAAAAATATCAACAAATGGTTAAGTGTACCATTAATATGTCAAGTGCGCCCTCAAATTGTCAAGTGCGCCATCGATCGTACAAGATGATTTTGAATGCCTTTACGATGTCCAAATTGAGCTCAAGATATTTCGTTGGAAGGATCTATCTCTTGGCTATAGAATGGACCTATCCAACACTGAAAATGATAAAGCATAGCCCCTCAAAAATCAATTCTCCCAAGATTGGTTAAAACGTACAGAATGAGGGTGCAAAAAATGAAGTGTGCTCTTGCAGGAAACTTGTGGGGGTCTTCCTCAACTCCAAATTGAGCTCATGATAGCTCATTGGAAATATTGTTCTGTCTAGCTATCATTTGACTCATCAAGAAAGTCATGTGGACACTCCAGCTAGGAGAAAAATGGATTTTACCAAGGTCACTCCAAAAACAAAGAAAACCTCTAGTAGCAACTGTGTTTTTGACATTGCTCTAAAAACATTACACCTGTTTAAAACTTGAAGGATGTTTTTAATCCTTGGCCTATGATGGACAAAAATATCTCTCACTTTTTTTAAATTCAGCTATGTCTGGTCAGAAACATAGTTTGAAGAAAAACTGGTCGTATGTGTTGCAAATGATTTATCCCTTCGGATGCCTTCTTGAAAAATGATGGAGACATGATGTTTATGAGTTGGAATGGCCTCATACTTGCTGAAATGACCTCCCGTATGCCTCCTCTACTCAGATGTCTCTAATTCCAAAGCCAACCCTAGCTCAGTGGGAGAGGAAATTAGGGTTTAGTGTAGGCAAAACAGGGTATTTGGGAAATTTATAGGAATGAAGGGAAATAAAGGGGATAGGGTTCTTCTAAATTATTAGGAAAATTTTGGGAGGTAGGGAGGTATGTTATGAAGTAAGGGAAACTGGAATTTTAAGGATTGAGTGAGGGGAAGGGGCCTAAAAGGGCAAAACACAGGCCTAGTCTAGAAAAGTGTCAAAAGCGTAGCAATAGGCCAGGGTTTGTAGAAAAATGATGATTCTGAGGGATAGGAGTGATGGGAAGTATTTAGGAAGGTATATTAAGGATAGGGGAAGGTGTAAGAGCACCAGGATGCAAGTTTTGTTTATGATTTAACCATGGAAGTCATGAAACCAAGAAACATTCCCTCAAAACCCTAGGAGAGGGAAATGAGAGGAATGGGCATGGGAAAAGGTCAAGGGAGGTAGATGGAGTGTAGGTGAGTGAGGTTTTTTGACTAGGGCTACCATCAATGAGTAAAGTTTTGAATGAGGACCTAGGTGGAATGACAAAAAGTTCTAAGCGAGACCCTAAAATGAATATGAAAAGAGGAATTTTGATCAGTGACGGCAATATGCAAACACTGACACTAACATCAGACTTATTGGGGATGAAAACTCCTTGGAGGTGTCAAGAACAAGGTAGATCAAGTTCCTAACCATGTGGGCCAATATGGTCAAAAACTAACAACCAAAATCAACACTGAAAACTTCAATCCAAACTATCAGATCATCAGAGCCTTAGTGCCTTCTCCTCGGGCTTCAAACCTTGATGAATTCTATCGTCACTTGATGAAAACTAAACTTGAAATAATGTTGCTATTGAAACAAAATCGACACCCTATTCTATTCTAGCTGCTAA
Organism: Pinus taeda; assembly: GCA_000404065.3. Classification (NCBI taxonomy): domain Eukaryota; kingdom Viridiplantae; phylum Streptophyta; class Pinopsida; order Pinales; family Pinaceae; genus Pinus; species Pinus taeda. The sequence goes on along the minus strand of APFE030498302.1, from coordinate 232,740 downwards.
AAATGACTGCTAAATCAGGTAAAGGAAAAATGCCAATGAAGCCAATCAAGAAAGTGAATACTTGATTGTGCTCTATTTACATTATTTGCAAAAACCTTGAATATTGGCAAGTCAACATACAATTGAAGCTGAAAACTATGATTCAAAACAAGATAACCATCATGATCTGATGACTGCATCAAAATGGTAAAAGGATCTTGAAAAGAATGTGCAAAGCATAGATATTCATGATCAATAGAAAGATCAGAACAACTCTCAAGTTGAATTGTTTCCTCTTCATGAGCCAGAGGCAACACATTGGATTTTCCTCCACTTTTTTCCCTTCTTCCACCATTTTTAATTGGGTGAAATGATCATTCCAGTGTAACCAATCCAGTAGATGGTTGCTTACTGAAATTCTACTCTCACATACCTCGAGCAGGAAGAATAATGTATATGTAGGCAGCTTACAATGAAAACTGAAACCAAGATTTATGCTAATAAACAAAACAACATTCTTCTTCTCTAATGCTTGCAAAAGTCTGTCCAAGGGATCTTGAAAATTATGAAGCATTACCTTTTGTGAATCAATAAAAGGAGAAGAATAAGAATTATTTCCATTGGCTGTAACAAGTTAGGAAAAGGATCCTCCATAATATTTTCAACAACATAAGTTTCCATATATATGGGATTTGGGGAAAAGTCCTTTTCATCAACAAACCTCTCATTTTCTAAACCTTGAGGAAGATTTGTATCTACAAGCGGCTCTAAAACAACTTCTTCTTTATCACTGTTCTTCTCTTCATAATCACTTGGAAACTAGCAAGACTGTATAATAACATCATCATTCTTAATGGATGGAATATGGATTTGCAAATTAAGAATTTGATTTATTTCTTCTTGAGTCAAAGGAGGAAGTACTATTTTTTTTCTTTAGACAAAACAACAATTGTCTTCTTTCCCTCCTAAAGTTTGACAAGGATGTTGAATATTTCCATTAATTTCAAGAAAAGGAGTATATAGATTTTCATCAGACTGCTGATTTATTTCATGTGATTCCTTTTGATTATCAAGATGAAAAATTGCTTCATCTTCAAGCAAAGAGGAAGCTACTGTATGCTAACTATGATCTTGTGTATCAAAAGGACTGGCTTCTTCAGACTATTGTTGAAGGGAAAAATCAGAGAAGGCTTTAATGATTTCTTCATTATCCATACATTTGATATCATCAACAGTTTCAAGATATGCAATGAAACCTTCACTATAATCACAACAACTTTGTAAAGAAAGATAAGACTTCACATAATGGTTGGAGAACCCATTATGGAAATCTTTTAGAGAACATAAGCTTCCTTTTGGTAACCCTTCATACTATACCCTAGCTTTATCTTCAAGGGTAGTGTTGTATAGGTAGCTTCTAAGTGCGAACACAAACAATTCCTCGAGCCTGAGAGAGTGGGTCTAGCCAAAAACAAACAATCTATGGAAGATCGTAAAATAAGAGGGTCTACCTCATAGTATGCTATTCCGCTTGGTGATGATCTTTCTTCCTCACTCCATCTATATTCCATTTTCTTCCTCCGAACACCAAAAACAAGTAAACAACAACAAACAACACATGTGATAACATACAAATTGTATTAAGCCTACTTAATAAGTCAAGAAACATTAAGCCATAAATATGTAAGATGACATTTCATGTAGTAAATCAATCGATAGTTGCATCTATATTAGTTTGAGAAGAGATTACAACTGATGTCTTGATGTTGTTGTTCTCGTCTGACATATCCAGGTTCCCACACACTTATCCTAGCATCTCATGGATATCCCAAATAATGGTAGTCTCAAGGCTCTTCCCTTTAGTCTTCACACCAAATAAAACTCACAATTCTCCCTTAAACACAAACTAGAAAGCCAAAAACTATGGGTAACTTGCTGATTACTCCAAAATCAAAACTTCAGCTAGAACTTAATTAGGACTAAAAGCTAGGTTGTGCTTGGGAAAAAGAGAGGTTTATATAGCTTGGATGGAGGAGAGATGGTTCCTCTTCTCATGGGAGAAGGCCTTATCTCTTGGATTAGTTCCATGCTAATAAGGGAAAGGAGCCCAAATTGACCTCCTCGACTCCATTCGACCTAATCATTTACCAGACTTCCATTACGAAGCTTCTAGAGGTGGAAGCTTTGACTCCATAGTTAAAACAATTTCCAAAAGAGGATCAACATGATTGAGAAAGGGCTCAGTTGATCCGATTAGTACTAGGGGCAGTTGTAATCCTTGTATATTGGTGCGAGGAGGACATGATTCATTCGCCTTTCCTTGTAAACTGGGATAAACAGAAGATATTTAGGAAATGATGCAAAAGGGAATTATTCTACTCATGAAGAGGGACACAATGGGAGTTTCTTCAAGATAGGAAAGGATGTCGAGAACACTGTAGAGGTCCTCCAGGATTGTAGATGGGGAGTACAGGGACAATGAAAAAATCATGTGTAACAAATGCCCCCTAAAGCATGAAGGTTGAGCTAGAGTGAGGGGTGAAATGATTTACAAGTGGAAGCAGGGAAATAGAGTCTATCATCTGAATACCTGTAAGCAAGCATAGATACATATACATCACTGAAAACTATGAATAATAATACATGAATCGTGGTATGGATGCAACAACCCAAAGAATGATCATGTAAATGGATCCAAGGCGTGGGCATAACCATCTAGTAGAAAGGATCATAATGAAACTAAGGTATGGTTGTAGCCACCCAATAATGAGAAGGATCACATATAAGAACTCATGGTATGGTCGTAGCCATCCATCTGAAAGAGATGTGTATATCAGCACAATCATGTCGCATCGCCTCGCAACCTAGCCTTTTGTAATATGAGCCCAAGGTCTTGTTCTCCAAAACGACCCGATAAAAGTACAGATTCTAACATGTGAATGGATGTATTGATGTAGAACATGCTAGAAAATCACTTGATTACCAATCAATGATGTGAACCATTAACAAGCGTGAGAGAGACCACCAATAATGAAAATGTGTCTCAAGGTACTAGTAGCAAATTTCATGGAATGTGACTAAAGGAACTGATGTTGAACAACCATGAAATCACCCGATCGAAAGTGCAAAGAACTTGCCATTAGGGCATGAAAGCTCTAAGGTATTGGAAGGAAGTCTCTCGATCAACTTCCTAGATAATGAGCCGAAGTCGATAGGAAGTGACCGTGTCGAAGGAGGGCCATGATGTATCCCACATCATCGAAACGAGATAAAGGGATGTACATGATTTCAGATGATACAGAGAATTAGGAGTAAGTGTAATTGTAGAAGGACTGACTCTTGAACATATCGGTGACACGATTCCGACATTTGGCAGCTATTGGATCCATAGGATCGATAGTCATGATGATGTGGCAGAGATCAAATGGAGGGTAAAAATAAGCGACCCAACCTAGGAAGGTCAAATGAAAAGGAGGATATCCCAACCCAACACGAAGTAGAAAGTGTCATGTTCAAAAGTGAGCTGCCGACATGATTGATAGAATTTCCAAATTTCCCCCCACCATTTCTGGCAAGTATCCCAATTATTTTTCATCGCAAGCTTGAAGGGGATAGCATATGCTTGCACTGTAAGTTCATCCTTCGAATGAATCCGACCTAGTAAGTTTAATGATCCCTAGGAAGGAGAAGCTCACATTCATCATGGTGATGAATCCAATGTCGTTTAATGTTTTAACGAGTTCGACAAAGGGGTAACTCAATATCTTTTTCATGTTTATAGAGTTTGAAAAGGACACGGAAAAGAAAACTCCACATAGTCCCTTTTCGTACATTGGTGTCTCTCGAGCCCGAAAAGGTAGAAAATGATGCTTGAGAGAACCGGTTGACTATTTCAGTCAAGGATTACCTTTTTCGTAAATATGGCATCCAAGCCCAAAAAAGGGGTAAATGTATATTGGGTGCACGATGTTTTGCAGCAATTAACGAGTTCAAAACGACAAGAGCTCGACAAGCTTTTCGTGTTTAAAGAGTCGGAAAAGAGCTTGAAAGTGGAGCCCCCATTTTATTCTCTTTTACAAGTCAAAAAGGGAAAAATACTCGGTGATCTTTTCATTTGAGATTTACGGGTTGAGAAAAGAGTTGAAATACAACTCCAATACCATCATTGACAATCCATCACCTGTCGCTGCATAAGAAAGGTAAAGGAATTATCCAATTTTGAGGAAAAATAGGTCAAAAATAATCAAAAACCCTAATATTTCATGAAAAAATGAATAAAATGGGGCAAAAGTAATCATTTTTTACCATTTACCATTTTACCTTTGTGTGAAGTGGTTTTTACCCACTCGTTCCCTAATTCTTCCGTAGCAGATTGTAGGAGATCCAGGGGGTCATTCACCGAGTCGTTAGTTGCAGGTAAGAGCCAAGACATCAAGCTCCATTTTCATTCTGATTTTTCCTATTTTTATCCATTTTTTGGGTTTCATAGGGAGCTTTTGGCAAAAACAATTCACCCTCGGTTGGCGCGATTTCTGGGCACGGAATCACACTGATCGGGGGTGGCTAAAACTGCTAATCACACCGTCGACGCCATTGTTTTTCAAATAGTTGCACCGAAGCCATGAGAAAATAATTTTCATGTTTCTTGCTCAATTCAGCCATTTGAACACAAATTTTTCCGGCCAAGGATGATCATTGACTTGATTACATGGTTTTTGCAGGAAGAAATTGTGAAAAATGGTAGATTGGAAAGAACATAAGTGCAAGGATATTGATACTCAAGAAATAGCTGATCTAAATGGCTTGGAGGCTTTGAGGAATTGTTGGCTCCTCAAATTATTTCTTACACGAGGTATATGGGCCCAACCTTAGTTGCTACGGTACCTGATTAGTCTCTGGGACATAAATCGAGAAATTTGCATCATTGGTGATCAAGAGCTGGAGTTGGAGACTTCAGACATTTATTTCATCATAGGACTATCCTAGAGAGGGAACCAGTCAACCTATACGGTTTGAGGCTGATTGGGGCAAGCGTGACTATGCTACTTGCCAAACCTTCCCCAAAATCTCTCAAATCCAAAAGTGGCAAGATTCAAGATCATGACTGTTCGGGATCTTGTGCTGAGAATGCTATTATTGACTGTTAACAGAGTGGTTGGGTCCCAAGCACCACATGAGACCAACAAGTCAAAGTTCTAGTATGCTATCGACTGCAGGACGCCAACCATCTTTAACTGGGCGGAAGCAATGAAAATCAACATGAAGCACCCGCTATCAAAAGCTAAGGCGGGACACCTGAAGCAGTTTTGCTTTGGATTTGTGCTAGTGACCTTCTTCCTGGAGCGAGTTCCACTATTCCAATACAATTGACTGAGGTAGATCCACTAATGCCTCGAGACCCATGGATGGTCTGTTGGAGCGATTTGATGCCTAGGGTCATGGGGGGGGGGGGGACAACAGATGTATTACAAGGTTGCCTTTTTCTCGTGGCTACAAATACAATTGATCGTAGTGGAGGATTGACCTTACAGCAGTATCGAATTCCACAGAAATCCGGATATGCCGCTCCTAGAAGGTGAGAATTTTGATGATGGAGGTAAAAACAAATAATTTTTAGTTTTTTGATTATTTTTTTACTATTTTCAAAATATATGCATTCATGACACTCTAATTTTATGAATGCAGATGTTGGACTAGAACATCTTGTCGGGATGTCCCCGATTGCCAGGCGCATCGCTCGACAGTTTGATGTTGCTCCTTCTCACGAGGGAAGTGACAATGAGGAGGAGATTGCATGGAATCTTGAGGGTTTGACCCATGGGATCCTAGAGTATGCTTGGATGGGTGATGTCCCAGGCCAGTACCAGAGGCATATGGTGGGGGTGTCAGATTGAATTTTCCAATTGCTGACTTACGTAGTCTGAGCTGTTACATGCTATCATGAGCATCATGCTGTTTAGTGCATAGGTCTAGCATTCCATATTTTTGAGGCTTGCGAGCCACGAATGTATAAGTCTTGTGAGCCACCGATGTATTTCGAACACACATTATTTTTTTGAGGTTTTGATGTATGAAAAACATTACCGACACACACACACACACACACACACACATATATGTTGTACTTCTTTGCTTACTATGGTACAAATGTTTTTGTTTTCGAGTTGTTACATGTTTCACAAATGTTTATAAAACACATAATTAGCTAATGCATCTGTTAATGTATTCATGTGACTAGGAATATGATGATATGTAATGTAATCAAAATTTCTCTCTAGTAGACGAATACCTAGATACAGTCTCAATATCTGAGGGTTTCTAACAGAATATTGCCATTGAGTTGAAGAACAACAAGATGTGAATCAAGGTTGAAAACCAATTCCCAAATGCCAAGAGCAATAGCTTCTGACAATAATTCAATAACTTCCCTATACTCAACGATGTTATTAGTTGTTCGACCTAGACATATACCTTGAAGATCAATCAAATCACCATGGGGGTCATATATGGCCCATGCCGTGGATGATAGATTTTGGGTACTACGAAAATCACCATCAGTGAAACCGATGTGAGGGGACACCGACATCTGCAAATCAGGCAAAAACATAATTAGAAGAGAAGCTGCTTGCAAAACAACACACCAAACCACACTGTAAAAAAATGAATGGCACACTATTGTACAACAGTAACCATGCAAGATTGCCTAAGCATAGTACTTTTTGAGAGAGTCCATGCTGGGACTTAGGTAATCAATCAACACAGATGAAAACTAGAGTTTTTGCATTAACGTGACGAGTAAGCATTGACTCGGCCAAATAATAGAGTAGAACTCATATAAGGCTGTGCCCCCATGCCCCATGGGTGAGGGAGGGTTACAAGTAAAATGACAACTCCATTGCAATAATGGGCAATGAGTAAAAACTCGAGGAGGTAGAAAAAACCTAAATCCATGAAGAGATAAAGGTGCACTTAGTTGAAAGATCTTGACAATGTCAGGAGAAACTGACATGTCAATAGGCAGTGGAGAAGAGAACTTCTCAAGACACATAGACATGACCATCAGGCCATAACCAAGCCACGAGGACTGAGAAGACATGTTGAGAGATGAACTTGAAACAGGATGATCAAGGATACCAAAGGTGAAGCTGAAAATTTTTCCATGTAATCAATTTCAGTGGGACTTAACAACATAAGGTGAATGTATGACCTAAGGATCAGATTTGACTGAGATCATGTTGATAGAGGCAACATGAGGAGGTGGGAGCAGAAAAATTCCCATCAAAGTAGGATCTTTAAAAAGCCCTACCCCCACACTCTCATAAGGAGCACCAGTGTGCTTGACATACAGAACATTGCCATCTAAGGAGGAAGAGGCAAAGAAGGACAATTGGTCGAGTGTGACTATCTTCTGTTGATGGGGAAACAAAATCATGCAGAACAGGGAGGAAGCTATAGCATGCATGGGATGGGTCCAACTCTATCCAAGTAGAAGATTACAATTGAGATTAGCATCAAGGATCTCTACTTCAACATGTCCTATCTTTCCCTCCAAAGAAATGGCAAGGTTGGGTAAGAGATCGAATGGTCGCGAATCGCGCCCATTGAAAGATTCCAAAGTGTTAGGGGACTAGTTCAAAGTAGGAGAACCATTTTCCTTCGAAAAAGAAACTGACATGATGCAAGTAGAGGCACCTTCATTGACGACGGTCCTATGAATGGTTTTCTTATTGATGATTACCAGAATGGCAAGGGAAATCTAATGAGGATTACGCAAAACTTGGTTTTCTAGATCAAAACATATAAGAATTGAATCATTAGGATCAATACCCCTAATAAACGATAATAATGATTTCCGTTGAGATGGGAAGCTTTGTAGTACCTCGAGATCAAACATAGATGATGGCGCCTGAGCCAAATCCTCAAAAATATTATAGTGCTAAGTGGCTCAAGTGTTGGGATTGTATGAGGACTTTCGTAGCACACCTCGAGAAGGTGGTCGAACGGCGAAATCAGGGTTAGGTCACTCTATATGAAGAGGACCAGAACTTGACGTGGTAGAAGAAGAAGGGGTAGTTTCTTTTTCTTTCCCTACTATTGGGGTAGGAGTTTGATAATCTTTTGATCTAGTAGCCACATTAATAAGCGTACCCATCATGAACACTTGTGAACTTGAGGAAACAGATGATTGAGGCTGGTCTACCATTTGGGTTTGTTGTGATAGAAATGGATCTTTTAGGACAACTGGGGTCCCTCTGAGGAGATGACTGACTTTAGATCATAGGGGACAATCCTTAGTATAGTGATCCTCCTCACAAATGAGGCACAAATACTTTAGCTTCAGTTGAGAAGCATCACGAGCAGACGACTTATGAGGACCCTATTTTTGGGCATCGACTTTACCCTTTTCTTTGCCTTTCTTTTTACCTTTTGAGGATTTGTCTGCTGTGGTAGATTGAACAACGTGGACCTCTAAGGTTTTACCAGGGCTAGGCTCCTATAAATGTGCCTTCCTCTAGTGCTCGATATACCATTTGGCTGTAGCTCCTATAAGAGTTCATTGGAAAAGATGAAGATGAATGGAATCATCAAAGTAGGAATTCGAGGAGCACCATAGCTGATATGTCATCACGTGGGCTTAAGGGTCCTCTTTTTCTTTTCCTTCAAACTTTGGACAATCAATCAGAATCTTGAAAGGGACTGGAGGCTAGTATGGTGAATGAAGAATTTGATCATTCGTGAGCCGAGACACATTTGGAAACTCTAGTGTAGGCAAGAATGGAAATTGAGTATTAAAAGGCATTGGAGGTTGATAAGTGGGTCCAACTAGAGGAGCAAATCCTTGCTGGTAAGGATTTTGTCCCCATAGTGGAGGGTTTTGTCCATAGGAGATTTGATTTTGCCCCCACTGTAGGTTACCTTGCCCGTAGGGTGGATTTTGACCTTGAAAGCCTTGAAACTGTCCAACCATAAGTTGCTGATAAGAAACATATGGGTTAAAAGGTTGTTGAGCTTGTTGACCTTGGACATATGGATGTTGCACATGCTATCTTTGGAAATACGGGTTCTAAACCTGGTGCCGTTGGACATAAATATTTAAGACCTGTTGCCCTTGGACATAAGGATTTTTCACTTGCTGCCCTTGGTCATAGGGATTTTGGACCTATTTCCCTTGGAAAAAAGGATTCTAAGCCTGTTTCCCTTGGACATTAGGATTTTGGGCTTGCTGATGCAGGACTTGTCCCTGACCTTGTCCTTTCATGGGTTGCTCCTGTTGATATGAGTATAAGGGTTGCTACTGCCCGGGTTGGCCTTGCTGCTACAAGGGTTGACCTTGCGGCTGCAAAGGCTTTCCCTGTGGCTTCAGAGGTTGGCCTTGTGAAGACGTAGGCTCGAAGGTTTTCTGAAAACACTGCATTTGCAGTTGCATGGTTTTCTAGAAATGTTGCAAGGGTTTACCCTGTAGTTTTTGTAGTTGTCCTTGCTACGGCATCAACTACCCCTACTGCTGCATGGATGGTCCTTGCTACAACAAGGTTGCCCTTGTTGCTATAGAGGTTGTCCTTGTTTCTGCAAGGGTACTTGAACAGGTCCTGGATTGATACCTTGAAAATTTCTGAACTTTATCTTGCCATAGCCACTGAGAATGGTGGATGGACCAGGCTGAACATACTATCTAGGGTGAAGGACGTAAGGTAAATTGACTATTCCTTTGGAACCATCTGGAACATATGGAGTTTGGTACTGAACTTGAGCCTCATAAGGCTGCTGATATGAGAAATTGCTTGACCTAGATAGACCAACGAGATTTTGGACCTATTGGTACTGGACATTGCTTGATTTAGTAGGACCAGTAGGGTGTTGAATAGCACAAGAGGAAGGTTGGTTCATCCCAAACATGTGAGCTTGTGAGCCACTCACATGGGTTGTGCTCGACACCATAGAAACATTTGGGTTCTGCCCCCCAAGCGACACATCCTGTCCACTTATTAGAGGGATTGACGAATAGAGAGAGACATTACTTGAGACCGTTGGTTGAACCATATGGGTTACCTGAACCGACGAGACAAGAGGGTTTAGAACAATGGGTCGCACCAGGACTGAAGTAACTGTAGAAATCACCATCTATTTGGAGGTCAGGTTTTGAATGAACGGACCTATGGTAGGCATAACGCTAGATGCCCAAACACTGTTATGATAAAGCGATGAGGCATTAGGTGTACTTGAGACTAACTGTGCTAAAGTCACATAATTAGGTGGAAAATGTTGATAAACATTGATGGTAATGCTTCCCGTGTAGGGGAAACATTCAGGTGGAAAAGGATATTCTTCCTCTTCGACAGTGTGTGGAGTGGAGACCTTAGAGTGACCCGGAGAGGAAACTGGAATTTTTCCATTAGATTCCATAGGTGGAAACAAGTGACGATGAATGATTGAAGATGTTCGAGGGGATAATTCCAAGGGAATACTCGGCTGATCCTACGCACTGTACGGATGCTGCAGTGATATCATAATATGATCGAACAAAGGATTCTAAGGATAAACAACCAATTCAAGTTGACCTTTAGTTGTCGGTGAACTCTCAGGAGTCGGGATAGGATTGTCCAGAGAATCCGGTCTAATATCAGAAAGCGACCTAGTATCTGAGGTAGGAGGAGGATGGGATGAAAAAGGTTGAATGCTCAGAAAAATTTCGAGCTCAACACCTTAGGCCTCAAGTGAATGCTGTAATTCAGGAAATGGCTCCTCAGACAATTTTTCAGAGGGAGGAGAGGAAGAGGAACTAGGTGAACTAGATGGTTTAGCCATGATGGCTTCCTATCAAATAATAGGAAGGGAGAGATAAATTTCAAGGATTTTAAAATTTACTTTAAGGAATACTCATGATTTGGTCTAGAAAAGACTAGCAAGGATGTTATGAGGTCGTGGGCAACAATTTTTTAAGGCACATAAACAAATTGGTGCTCTTTCATGTTTAAAGTGTCGAGAAAGAAACAAAGGTGACTCTATCACTTTTTATTTGAAACGAGGTCGAAATTACAAGCGCTTGAATGATATTTTAAGTTTAATGAGTCAAAAAGATCAAATGAATACTCAAGATGGTTTAGGTAAAAAGGATTACCAGGTAACTGTGAACTTCAAAATACCTCCCAGCGAACCGAGAAGTACGGGTAGGCAATCTCCCCGAATGTTGTGCTCGGTTTATCACCTTTACAAGGCTACAGAGTTGACTTACTATGGATAAAGGAATGTAACCTAATGGGGTTTCCCTTTATATACGTAATGATATGGGGAGCACAAGTCCATACTAGCACTATTTAGTGTAGAAGCTAACGATAGATGCTAGGTTTAAAGATGTCGGAACACATCTTTAGCCTAGACATTCTAGATGTGATCGTTAGGTTTCAAATGCACCTTAGGTTAATTGAGTTCATTTTAAATTCTATCTTGAATTATGTCTCGGTTTTTCAGGCCTTAGCGATTGGAATCGAAAAACCCTATATGCGTTAAATGAGACAAGACTCTTTCAATTCGATGAATTGTTTACACTAGAGAGAGTAGAAAGCACAATCAAATGCAAACAATCAAGCAACTTAAAGCAAAAATGATTTTTTCACTACTTTACTTTTCAAAAATAAACTAATGAAAAACTCTTTCCAATTCCTATTTTCCTAATAAGTGCACTTCAAGCAGTCCTTTCACAAGTAAAGAAAATTATTTTTTCTTTTCAAATGCAAACACAACTCTAGTCTTCAATGATACTAACTAACATAAGATATTGATGCAATAAACTGGAATTATGTACTTTTCATGAAATGACAAAATGAATCTTTCGTAAAACACTTCAATAAAATTTATTTCGAGACAATCAATCCTCAAGCAAATGAAAAGACACAAAAGATATTTTATTCTAAACCAATGATGCTATGACTGTATCAAAAACAAACAAGCAATGTGATCTATGCTGGAAAAGAGACGCTTAAGCAAACGAAACCTTTCAAACTTGTGTGATGGAGATCAAAGCAATAGAGGACTACAAACGAAATTCAAGGACTAAATTTACCAATCACTTGACTCATTGAGTTCACAATCAACTGAATGGACAACAACCTAGATTCCCTAGGGCCACCAACCATCCAAGGACTCAAGAAATCAAGTAAAAATAAGGCAAATCAACAAGCACATAAACCAAACAAAATGAAGCTTTCCAGTTAGGGAGAACACAACCTAAACAAGCTTAGAGACAAAAATCAATAGAGCAAGACACACTGGTCAAGGTCTAGGGTAAACCCTAATCTTTACCTACAAGCATCGACACGACTTCCTAACTGAAAACAAGCGCCAGAAGGGGGTTGGTGCGAGTGTTTCTGAGAAATTTGTGCTGATCAGTGTGATTGTCAAGAAAATAAATGCGATGACCAAGGATGCAAGGAAAAAATAAATTTTTTTCTAAGGTTGAGACCAGATTTGCTACTGTAAATTTTAGACTTAGAGTGTTAAACCAAGCAAAGTAGAAATGACTAAAGGGAAATGGTGATACTAGAAAAGTTCACACAAAACCACGAAATTGCAAACTATCAAACAGAAGGATTGGTTCCCTAGTTGAGTCACCAATTTGTGGTATAGGTAAATTCTAAGTGTGCACAACAAACAATTCCTCTGGTTTGAGAGAGCGAGTCTAGCCACAAATAAACAATCTATGGAAGATGTCCTTAAGCTAGAATCAAATAATAGGGCCTACCTCTTAGTACGATATTCCACTTGGCGACGATCTTGCTTCCTTGCTCTAGCTATCTTCCGTTTCCTTCCTTCCAACACCTGAAATACGTAAACAACAACAAACAACAAACATGATAACATACAAATCGCATTCAACCTACTTAATAGGTCAAGAAACATTAAGCGATAAATATGTAAGATGACATTTCATGTAGGAAATCAATTGATAGTTGCATCTATATTAGTTCAAGAAGAGATTACCACCAATTTCTTGACGTTGCTGTCCTCCTTTGACATATTCGGGTTGCCACACATTTCTGCTAGCATCTCATGGATAGCTTCAAAAATGGTAGTCTCAAGGATATTCCCTTTAGTCTTAACACCAATCCAAACTCACAGTTCTCCCTTAAACACAAACTAGAAAGCTACAAACTAAGGGTAACTTGCTCATTATTCCAAAATCAAAACTTCAGCCAGAACTTGATTAGGACTAAAAGATAGCTTGAGCTTGGGAAAAACAAAGGTTTATATAGCTTAGATAGAGGATAGATGGTTCCTCTTCTCATGGGAGAAGGCCTTATTGCTTGGATTAGTTCCATCCTAATAGGGAAAGGAGCCCAAACTAACCTCCTCGACTCCATCTGGCCTAAACATTTACCAGACTTCCATTACGAAGCTTCTAAAGCTAGAAGCTTCAGCTCTATATTTAAAGAAAATTGCAAAAGAGGATCGATGTGACTGAGAAAGGGCTCAGTCGATCTGATCGACTCTAGGGATAGTTTTAATCCATGTATATCGGTGTGAGGAGGACACAGGTCATTAGCATTAGTCTTGTAAACTAGGATAAACAAAAGATTTTTGGGAAATGATGCAAAAGGAAGTTGTTCTATCCATGAAGAGGGACATAATGGGAGTTTCTTCATGATAGGAAAGCTTGTCAGCTACACTGTAGAGGTCCTCCAGGATCATAGACGGGGAGTACAGGGATAGTGACAAAATGTTGTGTAATAGGTAGCCATGAACAACTTCATGAGACCCTCCTCAAGAAGCTCAACTCTTAGTCTACATACATGTGCATGAAACCTTACTAAATGCAAAGTAGCATTATTTTCCTGTTCATTTTTAAATATAGGAAGATTTATAAACCAGTCAACATGAGGCACATGATTTGGAAATCTAGGGATCCGAGATTGATCCATAGGAGAATACCTGGGATTTCTTTCAGTAGAACTCATCTTGATAACAATGAAGCCACCAAGAAGGTTTTCAAACTACTAGTTCTTGAAAAGTGGAGTCGCCATGAAAATTATGAACCTTTGGATTCGTCGACACTGTAGTTTCCAGGTGAATGATTTCAGCCTCTATGTGCCTGATCATTGTCCACCATTAGCAATCAGATCTAAACTTTGTCGCACACCCAGGGAAAATGAATCTTTCATTCCCTGATAATGGCACCAGTATGTTATCACTCCTCTGGATCTCCAATGCTCAAGAAGTGTCCAGCTGAGGTAACTACAGACCAACCTTTTGACTTGGTAGCTAGCCCTACCAAGCCGGAGAGGGCTCTCTCCAAATAATCACAACCAAGAGGGTTAGATGGATTAGGGTTTTAGGCTAGGTATAAAGTGTAGAGGTTGTTTGGATTTGATTTGATTGGGTTTCTATTGGATGAGGATATTAGGTCAAAGAGGCTAGGTCAGGGAAAATAAGATATGATTGCAAACATTTAAAGGGGCAAGATAGGCAGAAGGATTAACACTTAAAAAGTGATTTGGTGAGATGGTTTAATATTGATGAGGAGTTAGGAAGAGCATAGGAGATGTATTCTTCCTAAAATGAAGAAAAATGGAAAAATTATGAGAACTTTCCCAAAACAAGGCATGAGAAAACATGTATTTTCCCTATCAACTTGAAAATTATCATAGAACAGACATGAAATGGTTTATGAACTTACAAAAATTTCATACAAATGATAACAAAGAAGAAACAATGCTAAACTTTCGTACCACATGTATCGCAAAGAAATAGCTGCAACTCATCTATTAACACTGGCCAAATTCTAATACAATAATGTCTCTGATCAATACTACAACATCCAATTGAGTCCAACCTCTGAATAGAGTGAATAAAGGGAAGATATAGACATCAAAACAACCTTCTCTCATCCTCAGGGGTTGAATCCCTGCGTTGAGGAAGAGATCTACAAAAATATAAACTAATACCTAAAGTGTAAGGAGTTCTAAGTGACTCCTACCTAATTACATTGAAACTATTTCATTTAACTTGATGATAACTTTTACCTGATGAATATACCCCTAGGTAAATTATCCACATCATTATTACATTTACCATCCTTAATTACATAGGTGAAAACATCATTTTCTGAAATAAAAGTCAAAATTACAGTGAAAATTCAAAAATATCAGAAAATGGTTAAGTGCGCCATTTTTCTATCAAGTGCGCCCTCATAGTGTCAAGTGTGCCATCCATATTGGAGGCTGCTTTTGGCTACTTCCTGGTGTCCAAATTGAGCTCATGATAACTCGTTGAAAATACCTCTCTCTTGGATACCGAATGGACCTATCAAACACTACAAATGATCAAGTATAGCACCTCAAACAGCAAATCTCCCAAGACTGGTAAAAAAGTGTAGAATGAGGGTGCAAAAAATGACGTGTGCTCTTCCAGGAAACCTTTGGAGGTCTTCGTCAACTCAAAATTGATCTCCTGATAGCTCATTGGATATAAATTGTTTTCGAGTTATCATTTGACACATCACAAAGGTCATGTGGACATTCCAGCTAGGATACAAATTGATTTTCCCAAGGTCACTCCAGAAATGCAGAAAACCTCTGGTAGCAACTGTATTTTTGACATTGCTCCAAAACCATGACACCTGTGTAAAAAATGAATGATTTTTCTCATAACTCACCTATTATGGATAACAACCTCTCTCACTTTTGTCAAATTCATCTCCGTTTGGTCAGAAACATAGTTTGAAGAAAAACTGATCCTATGTGTTGCAAATGATTTGTCCCTTGGAATGACTTCTTGAAAAATTATGGAGACATGATGTTTATGAGTTGGAATGGCATCATAATTTATGAAATTACCTCCCTTATGCCTCCTCTTCTCAGATGTCTCTGATTCCATATCCAACCCTAGCTCAGTGGGAGAGGAAATTAGGGTTTAGTGTAGGCAAAACAGGCGATTTGGGAAATTTCTAGGAGTGAAGGGAAATAAAGGGGATAGGGGGGCTTATAAATTCTTAAGAAACTTTTGGGAGGTAGGGAGGGATGTTAGGAAGTAAGGGAAACTGGAATTTCAAGGATTGAGTGAGGGGAAGGGGTCCAAAAGGGTAAAACACCGGCCTAATCTAGAAAAGTGTCAAAAGCGTAGCAATAGGCTAGAGTTTGTAGAAAAGTGATGATTCTAAGGGATAGGAGTGATGGGAAGTGTTTAGGAATGTATATTAAGGATAGGGGAAGGTGCAAGAGCATCATGATACAAGTTTTGTTGATGATTTAACCATGGAGGTCATGAAACCAAGAAAAATGCCCTCAAAACCCTAGGATAGGGAAATGAGAGGAATGGGCATGGGAAAAGGTCAAGGGAGCTAGATGGAGTGTAGGTGAGTGAGGTTTTTGGACTAGGGCTACCATCAATGAGTAAATTTTTGAATGAGGACCTAGGTGGAATGAAAACAATTTCTGAGCGAGACCCTAATATGAATATGAAAAGAGGAGTTTTGATCACTTGACAGAAGTATGAAAATAATGACACTAACATCGGCCTTATTGGGGATGGAAGTTCCTTGGAGGTGTCAAGAACACCGTAGACCAAGTTCCTAACCATGTGGGATAATATGGTAAAAAACTAACAACCAAACTAAACACTGAAAACTTCAATCCAAACTATCAGGGCCTTAGGGCCTTCTCCTTGAGCTTCAAAACTTGATGAATTATGTCGCCACTTGTTGAAAACTGAACTTGAAAGAAAGTTTCTGCTCAAACAAAATCCACACTCTATTCTATTCTAATTGCTAAAAATGACTGCTAAATCATGTAAAGAAAAAACTCCAATGAAGCCAATCAAGAAAGTAGATACGTGATTGTTCTCTATTTACACTATCTACAAAAAAATTGAAGATTGGCAACTCAACATACAACTGAAGCTAAAAAGTATGATTCAAAATAAGATAACCATCATGATTTGATGACTGCAGCAAACTGGTAAAAGGATGTTGAAAATCATGTGCAAATGATAGATCTTGATGATCAACAGAAAGATCAGATCAATTTTCAATTTGAATTGTTTCCTCTTCATGAGCCAGATCCAACACATTGGAAATTTCCTCCACTTTTTTCCATTCTTCCACCATTGCTGATTGGGTGAAATGATCCTTCTAGTGTAACCAATCTAGTAGATGGTTACTTACTAAAATTCTACTTTCACTTACCTCGAGCAAGCAAAATGATGTATATGTGGGAAGCTTACAATGAAAACTGAAACCAATATTTATGATGATAAACAAAACAACATTCATCTTCTCCAATGCTTGCAAAAGACTATCCAAGGGATCTTGAAAATTATGAACCATTACCTTTTGTGAATCAATAAAAGGAGAATAATAAGCATTATTCCCATTTGGCTGTAACAAGTTAGCAAAAGGATCCTCCATAATATTTTCAACAACATAAGTGTCCATATCTATGGGATTTGGGGCAAGATCCTTTTCATCAACAGACCTTTCATTTTTTGAATGTTGGGGAAGATTTCTCTTTGCAAGCGAGTCTAAAACAACTTCTTCTTTATCACTTTTCTTCTCTTCATAATCACTTGGAAACTGACAAGACTATACAATAACATCATCATTCTTAATGGATGAAATATGGATTTGGAAATTAAGAATCTAATTTATCTCATCTTTAGCCAAAGGATGAAGTACTCTTTGTTTTCTTTGGACAACAGATCAATTGTCTTCTTTACCTCCTAAAGTTTGACAAGGATGTTGAATATCTTCATTAATTTCAAGCAAAGGAGTATATAATTTTTCATCAGACCGTTGATTTATTTCATGTGATTCCTTTTGACGATCAAGATGAAAAATTCCTTCATTTTCAAGCAAAGAGGAAGCTACTATATGCTGACTATGATCTTTTGCATCAAAGTGACTAGCTTCTTGAGACTGTTGTTGAAGGGAAATATCAGAGAAGGCTTCAATGATTTCTTCATCATCCATACATTCGATATCATTAACACTTTCAAGATATGCAATGAAACCTTCACTATAATCACAACAACTTTGTAAAGATTGATAAGACTTCACATAATGGTTGGAGAATGCATTATGGAAATCTTTTACAGAACATAAGCTTCCTTCTAGTAACACTTCATACCATACCCTACCTTTATCTTCAGGGGTAGCCATGAAAAACTTCATGAGACAGTCCTAAGGAAACTCAACTCTTAGTCTACATACATGTACATGGAAATCCAGGGATTTGAGATTGATACATAGGAGCATACCTAGGATTTATTGTTGCAATAGAACTCATCTTGACAACAATGAAGTCACCAAGAAGGTTTTAAAACTACTGGTTCTTGAAAAGTGGAGTCACCATGAAAATTCTGAACCTTTGGATTCATCAACACTGTAGTCGCCAGGTGAATGATTTCAGCCTTCGTGTGCCTGATCATTGTACACCATCAACATTCAGATCTAAACTTTGTCATACACCTAGGGAAAATGAATCTTTCATTCCCGGACAATGGCGCTAGTATGTTATCACTCCTCCAGATCTCCAAGGCTGAGGAAGAATCCAATTGAGGTAACCACAAACCAACCTTTTGACTTGGTAGCTAGCCCTACCAAGCTAGAGAGGGATCTCTCCAAAGAATCACAACCAAGAGGGTTGGATGGATAAGTGTTTTAGGCTAGGTATAAAGTGCAGAGGTTGTTTTGATTTGATTTGATTTGGTTTCTACTAGATGAGGATATTAGGTCAAAGAGGTTAGGTCGGGGAAAATAAGATATGATTGCAGAAATTCAAAGAGGTAAGATAGGAGGAAGGATTAACACTTAAAAGGTGATTTGGTGAGGTGGTTTAAGACTGATGAGGATTTAGGAATAGCATAGGATATGTATTCTTCCTAAACTAAAGAAAAATGGGCAAATTATGATAACTTTCCCAAAATAGAGCATGATTAAACATGTATTTTTCCTATCAACTTGAAAATTATCATATAACCAACATGAAATGGTTTATGAACTTACAGAACTTTCATACAAATGATAACAGATAAGAAACAATGCTAAACTTTCATACCACATGTATCCCAAAGAAATAGCTGCAAATCATCTATTAATACTGGCCAAATTATGATACAATAGTGTCTTTGATCAATACTACAACATTCAACTGATCCAACCTTTGAAAAGAGTGAAGAAAGGGAAGATATAGACATGAAAATAAACTTCTCTCATCCTCATGAGTTGAATCCCTCATTTGAGGAAGAGATCCACAAAAATCTAAACTGATACCTAGAGTGTTTGCTCCCTAATTACATTGAAACTGATTCATTTGACTTGATGATAACTTTTACCCGATGAATTTACCCCTAGGTAACTTATCGACATAATTATTACATTTACCATCCTTAATTACATAGGTGAAAACATCATTTTTTGAAATAAAAGTCAAAATCACAGTGAAAATTCAAAAATATCAACAAATGGTTAAGTGCGCCATTTTTTTGTCAAGTGCGCCCTCGCAGTGTCAAGTGCGCGATCCATATTGCAGGCTGATCCTAACTGCCTTTATGATGTCCAAATTGAGCTCATGATAGCTTGTTGGTAATATCTCTCTCTGGGATACAAAATGGACCTATCAAGCACTAAAAATGATCAAGTATAGCACCTCAAAAAGCAATTCTCCCAAGACTTGTCAAAAAGTAGAGAATGAGGGTACAAACAATGACGTGTGCTCTTGGAGGAAACTTTTGGAGATCTTCTACAACTCTAAATTGAGCTCATGATATCTCATTGGATAGATATTTCAGTCTAGTTAGCATTTCACACATCAAGAAAGTCATGTGGGAAACCCAGCGAGGAGAAAAATCGATTTTCCCAAGGTCACTCTAGAAAAGCAGAAAACCTCTGGTAGCAACTATATTTTTGACATTGATCCAAAACCATGAAAATTGTGTATAAAATTAAGGATTTTTTTTCATAATTCACCTATTATGGAGAGAAACCTCTCTTACTTTTGTCAAATTCATCTCTTGTTGGTCAGAAACATAGTTTGAAGAAAAACTGACCCTATGTGTTGCAAATGATTTGTCCCTTGGAATGACTTCTTGAAAATTTATGGAGACATGATGTTTATGAGTTGTAATGGCCTCATAATTTCTGAAATTAACTCCCTTATTCCTCATCTTCTCAGATGTCTCTGATTCCATAGCCAACCCTAACTCAGTGGGAGAGGAAATTAGGGTTTAGTGTAGGAAAAACAGTGGATTTGGGAAATTTAAAGGAATGAAGGGAAATAAAGGGGATAGGGCGCTTATAAATTCTTAGGAAATTTCTGGGAGGTAGGGAGGGATGTTAGGAAGTAAGGGAAACTATAATGCTAAGGATTGAGTGAGGGGAAGGGCTCCAAAAGGGAAAACAACAAGCCTAGTATAGAAAAGTGTAAAAAACGTAGCAAAGGTATACTAAGGATAGAGGAAGGCGTAAGAGCTTCGAGATACAAGTTTTGTTGATGATTTAACCATGGAGGTCATGAAACTAAGAAAAATGCCCTTAAAACGTTGGGACAGGGAAATGAGAGGAATGGGCATGGGAAAAGGTCAAGGGAGGTAGATGGAGTGTAGGTGAATGAGGTTTTTTGACTAGCGATACCATCAGTGAGTAAATTTTTGAATGAGGACCTAGGTGGAATGACAAAAATTTCTGAGCGATACGCTAATATGAATATGAAAAGAGGAGTTTTGATCACTGATGGCAATATGAAAATATTGACACTAACATCAGGCTTCTTGGGGATGGAAACTCCTTTGAGGTGTCAAGAACACCTTAGACCAAGTTCCTAACCATGTGGGCCAATAAGGTCAAAAAAGTAACAACCAAATAGAACATTGAAAACTTCAATCCAAACTATCAAATCATCAGAGCCTTAAGGCCTTCTCCTCGGGCTTCAAACCTTGATGAATTCTTTTGTCAATTGCTGAAAACTGCACATGAAAGAAATTTACTTCTGAAACATAATCCACACCCTATATTATTCTAATTTCTGAAAATGAATGCTAAATCCAGTAAAGGAAAAATGCCAATGAAGCCAGTCAAGCAACTCGATACCTGATTGTCCTATATTTACATTATCTATAAAAAACTTGAAGATTGGAAACTCAACATACAACTGAAGCTGAAAACTATAATTCAAAACAAGATAACCATAATGATATGATGAGTGTAGCAAACTGGTAAAAGGATCTTGAAAAGCATGTGCAAAGGACAGATCTTGATGATCAACATAAAGATCAGAACAACTGTCAAGTTGAATTGTTTCCTCTTCATGAGACACAGGCAACGCATTGGCATTTTCCTCCACTTTTTTCTCTTCTTCAACTATTGCTGATTGGGTGAAATGATCCTTCCAGTGTAACCAATCCAGTAGATAGGTTACTCACTGAAATTCTACTTTCACTTACCTTGAGCAAGCGGAATGATGTATATGTAGGCAACTTACAATGAAAACTGAAACCAAGATTTATGCTGATAAACAAAACAAAATTCATCTTCTCCAATGCTTGCAAAATACTTTCCAAGGTATCTTGAAAATTATGAAGCATTACCTTTTGTTAATCAATAAAAGGAGAAGAATAGGCATTATTTCCATTTGGCTATAACAAGTTAGCAAAAGGATCCTCCAAACTATTTTCAACAAAATAAGTGTCCATATTTATGGGATTTGGGGGAAAGTCCTTTTCATCAATATACCTTTCATTTTCTAAACCTTTAGGAATATTTGTATTTGCAAGGGGCTCTAAAACAACTTCTTTATCACTATTATTCTCTTCATAATCACTTGGAAACTGGCAAGACTGTATAATAACATCATCATTCTTAATGGATGGAATATGGATTTGCAAATTAAGAATATGATTTATTTCTTCTTTAGTCAAAGGAGGAAGTACTCTTTGTTTTCTTTGGACAAAACAATAATTGTCTTCTTTCCCTCCTAAAGTTTGACAAGGATGTTGAATATCTTCATTAATTTCAAGAAAAGGAGTATATAAATTTTCATTAGACTGCTGATTGATTTCATGTGATTCCTTTTCACTATCAAGATGCAAAATTAGTTCATGTTCAAGCAAAGAGGAAGCTACTGCATGCTGACTACGATCTTGTGTATCAAAGTTATTGACTTGTTGAGACTGTTGTTGAAGGGAAAAATCAGAGAAGGCTTCAATGGTTTCTTCATCATCCATACATTCGATATCATCAACACTTTCAAGATATGAAATGAAACCTTCACTATAATCACAACAACTTTGTAAAGAAAGATAAGACTTCACATAATGGTTTGAGAACACATTATGGAAATATTTTAGAGAACATAAGCTTACTTCTGGTAACCCTTCATACCAAACCCTAGATTTATCTTCAAGGGTAGCCATGAACGACTTCATGAGACAATCCTCAGGAAACTCAACTCTTAGTCTACGTACATGTACACGAAACCTTACTAAATGCAAAGTAGCATCATATTCTTGTTCAATTTTAGATATAGGAAGATTTATAAACCAGTCAATATGAGGCATAGGATTTGGAAATCCAGGGATCTGAGATCGATCCATAGGATCATACCTAGGATTTCTTCTTGCAGTACAACTCATCTTGACAACAATGAAGTCACCAAGAAGGTTTTCAAACTACTGGTTCTTGAAAAGTGGAGTTTCCATGAAAATTCTAAACCTTTGGCTTCATCGACACTATATAGTTGCCATGAAAATTATAAACCTTTGGCTTCGTCGACACTGTATAGTTGCTAGGTGAATGATTTCACCCTTCGTGTGCCTGATCATTGTCCATCATCAGCAATCAGGACTAAACTTTTTCATACACCCAGGGAAAATGAATCTTTCGTTGCCCGGCAACGGTGCCAGTATGTTATCATTGCTCCGAATCTCCAAGGTTGAGGAAGAGTCCAGCTAAGGTAACCACAGACCAACCTTTTGAATTGGTAGCTAGCCCTACCAAGCTGGAGAAGGCTCTCCCCAAAGAATCACAACCAAGAGAGCTATATGGATTAGGGTTTTAGGCGAGGTATATAGTGCAGAGGTTGTTTTGATTTGATTTGATTGGGTTTCTACTCGATGAGGTTATTAGGTCAAAGAGGCTAGGTCAGGGCAAATAAGATAATATTGCAAACATTCAAAGGGGAAAGATAGGTGGAAGGATTAGCACTTAAAAGGTGATTTGGTGAGATGGTTTAAGACTGATGAGGATTTAGGAAGAGAATAGGATATGTATTCTTCCTAAATTGAAGAAAAGTGGGCAAATTATGATAACTTTCCCAAAACAGAGCATAAGCAACCATGTTTTCTACCTATCAACTTGAAAATGATCATATAATAGACATGAAATGGTTTATGAACTTACAAAACTTTCATATAAATGATAAAAGAGAAGAAACAATGCTAAACTTTCATGCCACATGTATCCCAAAGAAATAGATGCAACTCATCTATTAATACTAGCCAAATTATGATACAATAGTGTCTTTGATCAATACTACAACATCCAACTGAGTCCAACCTATGAAAAGAGCGAAGAAAGGGAAGATATAGACATCAAAACAACCTTCTCTCATCCTCAGTGGTTGAATCCCTGATTTGAGGAAGAGATCCACAAAAATCTAAAATGATACCTAGAGTGTAGGGAGCTCTAAGTGACAACTCCCTAATTACATTGAAACTGATTCATTTGACTTGATAATAAATTTTACCTGATGAATCTACCCCTAGGTAAATTATCCACATCGTTATTAAATTTTCCATCCTTAATTACATAGGTGAAAACATCATTTTCTGAAATAAAAGTCAAAATTACAGTGAAAATTCAAAAATATCAGCAAATTGTTAAGTGCGCCATTTTTCTGTCAAGTGTGCCCTCAAAGTGTCAAGTGCAGCATTTGTCATGTAGGCTGCTTTTGACTGTATTTACTGTGTCCGAATTTAGCTCAGGATAGATCATTGGAAATATATCTCTCTTGGCTATAAAATGGACCTATCAAGCACTAAAAGTGATCAAGTATAGCACCTCAAAAAGCAAGTTTCCAATGACTGCTGAAAAAGTGCAGAATGAGGGTGAAAGAATGACGTGTGCTCTTGCAAGAAACGTTTGGAGGTCTTCCTCAAATCCCCATTGAGCTCATGATAGCTCACTAAATATATATTTTTGTGTAGGTATCATGTGACTCATCACTAAAGTTATGTGGACACTCCAACTAGGAGAACAATTGATTTCCCAAGGTCATTCCAGAAATGTAGAAAAACCTCTGGTAGCAACTGTATTTTTGACATTGATCCAAAACCATGACACTCGTATAAGAAAAGAAGGAGGTTTTTCATGCTTTGGTTATGATGGACAAAAAACTCTCTCACTTTTGTGAAATTCTGCTCTATTTGGTTAGAAACATAGTTTGAAGAAAAACTGGCCCTATGTGTTGCAAATGATTTGTTCCTTGGAATGACTTCTTGAAAGTGATGGAGACATGATGTTTATGAGGTCGAATGGCCTCATTCTTGCTGAAATGACCTCCCTTATTCCTCATCTACTCATATGTATATGTTTCCATAGCCAACGCTAGCTCAGTGGGAGAGGAAATTAGGGTTTAGTGTAGGCAAAACAAGGGATTTGGGAGATTTATAGAATGAAGGGAAATAAAGGGGATAGGGGGCTTCTAAATTCTTTGGAAAATTTTGGGAGGTAGGGAGGGATGTTAGGAAGTAATGGAAACTAGAATCTCAAGGATTGTGTGAGGGGAATGGATCCAAAAGGGAAAAACACAGACCTAGTCTAGAAAAGTGTCAAAAGCGTAGCAATAGGCTAGCGTTTGTAGAAAAATGATGATTATGAGGGATAGGACTGATGGGAAGTGTTTAGGAAGGTATATTAAGGATAGGGGAAGGTGTAAGAACATTAGGATATAGGATTTGTTGATGATTTAACCATGGAGGCTGTTGGGTGCGGGATCCCCCAAGAGACGTTTTGGGGCTTAGAGCCCAGGTTTTGGTGAAAAGTTGTAACCCCTGTGTAAAGACTCCGCATTTTGTGGGCGCAGAGTGCGTAGCTTGTAAATGTGTCATAGGGCTATTTGTCCTTAATTTTTTAATGTAATGTTGGCTGTAGAGGCCTACCCATGGTCCACAGACCATGGGATTGTATAAATAGAGCGAGGCTCTAAGTAGAGAAAAATGATCTATCAAATTGATGATCATGGAATAGAAGCATAACAGAGTATCTAAAATGTAAAGTATAGGGTCGTAGAGTAGGAGAAGGCTCTGCAGCTGAGTGTGCAGAGGCCTAGTAGTCCATAGCTGAGTGCGTGGACCCCTGCAGCTGAGTGCGCAGGGCGAGTCGAGTCTGTAACGGTTGGAAGCATTAATAAAGAGAAGTTTTATATCATTCCTATGTATTTATTTCTTGTTTTCTGCATTGAATGTATTGGGTATGAATTTCATTTCTACTGTTTATATGATGCAAAAACATATGTAACTCTATAAATTAAGTAAATATGAGATAAATTATCTATTTACGCAAAGTTAACTACAATATTTAAGAAGATAAGTAAGATACACGGTGTAATTTTGGGAAATAGCTCAGATTGCTGCCATAGTAGTGTGAAAGCACATCAGCCCCCAGTTAGGGCCACACGAAGGCGATTATAATAGATCATGAAGCTCTCCAGGTCAGCACAGTGCATGAAGTGACCTACACGAAGGTAGGTGCAATTGGACTAAATTGGCACCTCAGACATCTCAAGGGTGTAGAAACTTGGTTCCACCATCCTCCCCATACTGCTTTGGGTGAGACTTTTGTCCATGCTTTATGGGCTAATGCTGAAAGGGCCAGTAGTGTAGGGATTTGTTTGGCTAATTAACTCCAAACTTGGGTCAGGCCCCCGCAAGCCAACAAATGATTCCATTTCTGAGACCATAGTCTGCATAGAGATGTCTAATGTCATATCAGTGGAATCCAACTAAGAAGGAAATTGAAGGCTGGTTGGACAGAAGAATTCATGAGTTCGTGGTGTAGGGAACAGGAACCCACGACTGTCAAAAGAAGAGTGGTTAGACTACTACCTATACACAGAGATCCATTAAATCTTCTTCATGTCTTTCCCTACTGCGCTGTATGAGTGGATCACGAAGCTAGAAGATAGCCAAGGAAGGTGGAAACTCAACAATCCTATTGTGTGGACCCCAAAGTTAGTGTGAAGGTTGGAAGCATTAGAGGATAAGATCATGGGTACCATTGATCATTGGCTCGATCCAATTATAGGAGGATTCATTACCGAGTTTGTGGTTGACACCTCGGTTAGCTACAACGAGGCAGAGCAATGTTTTCTCAAGGGACCACAAGGTAAGTACATAAAGTCTTTGAATACTTGGATTAAAATGCTATTGTGGGAGAAGAGGGTTATGCAGTTACCTTCGTGTTTGGGGCTGTGCTAAGTGGGAAAACTTACAGGAATGAAGGAAATAAGGGACCAGAAACTAGCCCCTTGATTTCACCTCCGTGAGGGGATGCGGAAGAGCTCGTGAAGGTCTCACTGTGAAGTGTGATCCATATGATAAGGCAAAGAATTCCATGAATACCACCTCCACCCACACCGCCACCAACTTCACCACCATCACCTCCATCTTCACCCGTACCACCTCCACCACCATCACCCCCATCTTCACCCATACCACCTCCACCACTATCGCGATTCAATATGGAAAGCACAATGAAGTTGCCTATGTTCAAGGGTTTGGGAAATGAGGATCCAGACCAATTCTAGTTCGTTGTAAGAGCCGTATAGGAAGCGCAAGGAGCTACATATGAAAATATAAAGAAAGTGGCACTGGTTAGTGCCCTGCAGGACCGTGCATTGACCTGGGTTATTAAGCACTCCAATGATAATCCAAATGTGGGAATCACAGATATCCAAGCAGTGCTAAACAGAGAATTTAGCAAGCTGAAGTCTGAACCATAGTCGATCATTGGATTCAAATAAATCACGATGCTGCTAGGTGAGACTCCTTGGGAAATAGATTAGAGACCGAAATACATAATTCATGAAGCTAATATGAATCTAACGGATGGATAGCATTGTGAATGCTTTGTAGAGTCGCTAACGCTACATCTGAGGAGTGCGATATCACAGCATAAGCTAACGACTCAGGCAGAGGCCTTAGATATTGCGATGAGGCTGCATGAGTCCCTGATGCAGGATCCCAACTTGGGAGTTCAACAAATCCACGTGCAATTGAAGAATTATGCCTTGAGATGCAGAGTCTGAAACATGATAGGACAACTCGACTAGAAGTGCACGAAGAGGTATGGTGTGTAAAATGCAAGGGTCAGGGTCATGATAAGGACCACTGCTTGGTTTTCGCAAATTACCTCGTAGGAGGAGGGCCGATGCCCTTAAGACTCGAAGTGCAAGCAGGACCTAGCGTGACACCTTCTTTGTGGTGTGTGATTTGTTAAATAGCCAGAAAACATGCCATAGACAACTTCCATTTGTTATAGAAGTACACGAAAAATTCGCAACAGTTGTTCTGCAACTTTTTTAGGTCAGTGGGACATGATGAGTGCACTTATAGAAGCTATGAGTTAATGATGGATAGAAATCCCACCTACAGAGTTCAGTCCAAAAAGCAACCCCTTGATCAAAATGCAAGAATGGTGTGAACAAGATTTCATGGGTGTGGACAAGGCCGAGGTGGAGGAGGACCAGGAATAGGTTGTGGATAGTTGATATGCTACAATTGCGGAGGGCTACGACATTATGCCCATGATTGTACAAATCCAACGTGCCCATCATGTTTGTATTGCAACTTGTTTGATCACGAGACTGAAGATTGTCCTACACTGATAGCTAGGATACATGACAAAGGAGCGCTACCACCTCCCCCAACTCAGAACTTGTAGATGATGAGGTCTTAGCTGCACGAGGAAGATCTGAATGTAAACATTGTGTTCTAAAGTGGAATTACGATGGGAGATGACAAAGGAAAACATCTAGAAGATAGTACTTAGGTTCACAAAGCTCTGGCGAAGAAAGCAGAGTTTGATTTGGAGTGCACTCGGGAAACCTTCATGGAAGCCAAGAAGAACTTCACTGATGCCTCCTCTTTAGGAAGCAAAGATAAATCGGAGCTGGAGATGGACCCATCTATGCTCACAATGTTCCTGGAAACATGTATGAAGCTACTGTTAGTGTCAGTCTTTACAGCCTTCCTCCAGTGATCAAATGTGCTCTTACATAGTGATTTTGAAGTGTCAAGGTCAAATTTTGTCATTTCAGTGAGTCTTCAAGCAAAATTTGGTCACTAGGCATTAGGTCTAGGGTTTGCTTTCACTCCTTCTAAAGTTGTCCAAATGGCGGTCTATGTCATCATTCAGCTGAGTCTATCATCATTCATAGGGTTTTCATTATCATGTCAGTGTCTAATGAGTCATTTTACAGCTTATCCATGCTTCAGTTGCGCCCAGGCAAGGTCATTTCCCTCTCTTAGGGTTTTGAAGGCAGTTTCTCTTGGGCGGACAAATCATCGGTAAAACTTGTTTCCTGATGTTCATACACCTTCCCCTATCCTTAAAGTACCATATCATACACTTCCCAACACTCAGATTCCCCAAATCCTCATTTTTGCACAAACCCTAGTTTCTAGCTACAACCTGGCAATTTTCTAGGTTTGGCCTGTGATTTGCCCTTTTGGACCCCTTCCCCTCACTCAATCTCTGACATTCCACTTTCCCCTACTTCCTAACATCCCTCCCCACTCCCAAAAATTTCCCCAAGAATTTAGAAGCCCCCTATCCCTTTCATTTCGCTTCATTTCGACCAAATTCCTTGTTTCACACATCGGGGCAAGTTTCACTCAAATGATGTTTCAGAGCAGTTAGAGATGAATTTTGGAAAACTGAGAGAGGTTTTTGTCCACAACATGCCAAGGAAGAAAAACCTCCTTCACTTTTTACACAGGTGTCATGGTTTGAGAGAAATGTCAAAAATACCGGCGAGAACGAAGGTGCTCCAAGGACGGTTGGCCAAAACACAAAAACGAAAGAAAACGCCCGATCCACTCCAAATTTTGGCCAAAGCCTATTTGGCTGAGCATGGTACTTGATTGGGGACTCCCAGCCCAAATTTCAAGAAATTTGGAGAAAATTTTGTCATTTGTGAATTTTTGTGCCATTTACAGGTTTTTCCCGTGTCATGTCCGCGTCCCGCGCGCGGACGTTTTGAAAGACTGCTCGGAATTTTGAAAACTTGGCATTTTTGGAAAGGGCATGCAAAGAGAAAAATTA